>PVKC010038850.1:0-12662 GCA_004027635.1 Crocidura indochinensis
CATTACATGACCTGTAATTCTGGGAAGCAGACTTGTATTTCCCAGAGCTCTAATGTCAGTTTCAACATATCGCAAAAATCAATCGGCCAAGACACAGTCCACATATCCTTCCATCTGCAAATCAATCTCCTCTGCCAATCCTGGTAGTTGAAGACCAGCCCCTTGGCTGCAAAAACCTGGCAGCTCAAGTCCTTGGAATATTTGAATAAGGGAGCAATGATCTGTACATAAAATAACCTTTCCTGAAACATGTTGAATAGACATTTAACTTTTAAAAGGCTGTTATCAATGACCACTGAACTGAACCTTGGACTTTCTGGCTATCTCCCACCTACAGGTTTCCACTTACATGATGTGTAGCTGTAGTTTCCAGGAACTGTGTTGTATTTGATCTGTCATAGCTTCATCCTGCCACTCTCACTCTTTACTTATCACAGAAGCAGCTACTAGTTACTGGCTCTACATACCTCCAAGAGGTAACTTCCACCCAGACTCTTCTTGTAACAAAAACCACTTTGTTCCTTAGCTCCAGACCCCACATAGCATTTACAAATAACTGAAACAAAAACCCATCTTCAAACACCAAGTGCACTGTCCAAGCCTCACACTGGAGGTGAATGTGCCATAAGAACAGCTCTGGGAATTTTGGGCCAAATAGGCATGGGGAGAGGTTAGATAACCAGGTGACGCTTCCAATAGGAGGCAGTAAGCCTCCATCTGTAAGCTGCTTCAAAATTCCTCCTGGGAGTACATATATGCACGGCTACATGAGCAGCCATTGATTCTGGTTGCAAAGGATTTTAACAAGGTCTATATCCTTGCTGTTGAATAAGCAACAATGTCCGTAGACTTTGTGAGGTAGGATCATAGAATTATAAGTAACAGTAGTAGAATAAATGTTCAAATCCAAATATTCTCATTATTTTCATATCTCTCTCTCTCTCTCTCTCTCTCTCTCACACATACACACACACACACACACACACACACACACACACACACAAATGCCTAAATTTGCTGACATTGGCATGAAAGGCAACAGAGGAGTGGCTCCATATAAGACCTAGACTGCTTGGGATAAATCTTGGCTCTGTCATTTAAGTACTGGCTGTGTCTTTGAGCCAATGGATTAGTCCTTGATCCTAGTTTTGTAACTAAAAGGGATAATCAGTGGATTTACCCAGGCTGCTGAGAGAATTAACCCTGGTGTGAGGGGCCAATTCTAGCAATGTTCAGAACTTTCCTCATAACACTGGCACTTTGGTGTTTCTGCCACAGTCCAACATAGCAGCCACGGAGTAGGCTCCTGAGCCTGGAGCCTGAGATTCAGCATTCAAAAATGTACTTCATGTTACTCTAAAAAGGCACACACAAGTGGGTATGGTCTGCCATATCAGCACCATTCCAGCTAAATGTCAGTTCTCAATCAGTTTGTTCTTATTTGTCTCATTTTATCAATGGGGAGACAGAAGCCAAAGGAATGACTCAACTAAAGGCCAGCCCTTAAGAAAGCCAGGGTCAGATGTATAACTCAAGCCTCTGTATGAAAACACACTGGTTCATTCACGAAAGATACCACGGAGCACGTAATTCCCACTGGAAAAATACCACTGCCCCAGTCGGAAGCAGTGTCTACCTGAATCGGAAGCGGGAACCCAGCCTCATGAAATCAGACCGATGGGATTTGCTGTTTCCAGGGGTGCGCAGGCGGAAGAAGGCGTGGTGCTCCACTGCACATTTCCAGAGATGCTTACAGGTTCGGGCGCTGTCCAGTCGGAATACGAAAGTGTGCTCTTGCTCCCGGCCCTTTGGGAGTAGGGAGAAGCAAAGGGCTTGCAGTAAAAGGGGGGGGATGCAAAATGGGGTAGCAGGAAACTTAGCCATGAGGGAAGCCCAGAGCCAGGCCTACCTGATCATCATCTTCTACCACCACCAGGGTCAATTTACTCTTTTTAAAATCCATTTTGGTGATTTTGGGCCTGGACAGAGAGAGAAAGGTTCACAAGGGCACTTGATTGGGAGCAACACCACCTACACAACACGCAACAGTTTCTTTTTCTCTTTTTGGCTTAAGGTTGGCAACAAAGACACCGTCCATTAACATGCGATTATACAAAGGGTGAACTGCCACTTATAGCATATAACAGGACAGTGTGACTTTTGCAAGGCATCTGGGTAAGGTTGCAAATCAAACATCATCATCCATCACATATAATTCCATAAAGAAAATTAAAAAAAAGAAAACAAAACAAAAGAGACATTTCAAAAATTAGACAAAACTAAATTACCAAAAGAATAAGCCTATTTTGTTAGCTCCTTCAAAGATTAATATGCCTGTTGGAGTCAGTCCAAGAGAATATTCACAGCCATCTCTTCCCTACAAACAAATGAAGTGACAATCGGTAGAGGGTTCCAAGAGGTCGTCACAATGCAAAATAAATAAATAAATAAAAACATTTCTGAACTACGTTACAAAATTGCACATTGTTTACACAGCGTTTCGGGACAGCCATCCCCACAACTGAGACGCATATAAGTACTTACCCTGACAACATGTATATCTACACCATACATCTCCAGCCACTTCGCTTTATTCAGATAGGAGAGTTCCGCCTGGGCAGGGCTCTTTCCCCTTCAAAAAAACCAATGGAATATATGTAAACTGAAACTGGCAGAGGCCACACATGGCACAACCACACCCCACGGCCACAGAAGGAATGAGGGGCACTGAACACATGAACAGGAAAAGACTCTGAACACAGACTGGCAGAGAACAGAAACACAACAGCACTGAGACTCATGTGGGAATCCTCAGGGAAACACAATCTTTTCCTAGTGTGTTGATATGTTGATAGACGTGTGCAGGAGGAGGGAAGGGAACTGGGCTGGTGCCTTACTGTACAGTTTGCACGGAGGGAAGCAGGGTTGTGTGTGTGTATTGGACTATGAAGGAGTCTATGTTGGAGACAGCAAGGCTGTCTCCAAGTGTACAGGCACCAGGAAACCTGCTAAATTTCTGAGTCCAAGGGATATTTGAAACAGGCAATGTTAGGAAAGACAGGAAGGGAAGGAAGAAAGGAGACCCTGGTCTCAACCGACTGAAGGCCAGGGCTGGATTTTGCTGTGGTGTCCTGAATATATATATTCAGTGCTGTATATATGTTATACATGTATACATAAAAAAAAACACATAATCTGATAGGCCAGGGTTCCTAGAAGAAACAGCAATTTCAGGTTTTTTTTGGGGGGTGGGGTGGTGTTTCAGGTCACCCTGTAGCACACGGGAGTTATTCCTGGCTCTGCAGAGCTCAGAAGCTGCTACTGGCATGCCAGAAATTGAACCTGGGTCCATTCTGGGTTGAGTATACAGGGCAAACGCCCCACCACTATGCTATCATTCTGGTCCCTTTCTAGCAATTTCTGAAGTGTCATCTGAAGAAAATTTGAGGCACTGGTATACAGAATATGGAAGTAGTAGGCTCTACAGGAAGTAAGGACCACAGCACTGGCCCCACTTCAGGAGCCAATGAGGAATAGACTCTGTAGCTCAGAGAGAAACAGGAATATGGTCTGGTATTTCCTGTACATATAGGGAAAGAGATGCTGTGTGGGCCTTTTGACAAACAGGAGTGAAGCACAGGAGAGAAGTAAAGCACTAGAGCTGAAGTTTTATAGTCAGTCAGAGTCACTCTCCCAGCAGATACAAGCCTGAAAAATGGCTCATCACGACATGATGGTAGCATGAAGGTAGTACCTGCATTCTTTCCATCTCTGGAAGATGTCAAACTCCATTGCTTCTGTCTGATTTGGGATGAACCGAAACTCAGACACAAGCTCTGGTGTATGTTCTGGAAGCTCGCACTCGCCCAGCTCAGCTGCAAGGTTCAGAGAAGAGAGAAAATCGGAGACAGTGAACGCGCTTGTTCGGGGTGGCGACCAGGTCCAGAAGCATTGTTGCATAATCCTACCGCAAAGGTACCTGTGTATGTCTAACTCTGCCTGCAGGTGGATTTAATTCCTACTTAGGACCCACATGGACACTTGGAATCCCCCCCAGATTGGCTGTAATCACCTCCCTATCGAGCAATACACCATCATCTCAGTTATGACTTTCTTCCTCCTGACGGTTCTGCCTACCTGGGGAGGACCCATTACATTTTCCCCTGTGAAGCAATAGAGCCTGGATTTGCAATAAAAGACAATTGCGGGGAATGAATATCTGCTCAGAAACAACCATTCAACAAGGCTCTCATTAAGGATGGTGGGGCACTGGGCAGTCAGGAGTGCTGGAAGACACCTGGGGGAGCTCAGTTAAGGCTGAAGGAGGTAGGGTGTAGGGAGAGAGATGTGAGGGGTGAGGGCACCAGGAGAGGATGCACAAAAACTGCAAGGAACAAGTACGGACACTCGGGATGGGGAAGAAGCTGGGGGTACAGTATGAAGTCACCACCGGCAAACCCCAAAACAAAGCCGAATTGCAAGTCCCTGCTCTGGCCAAGTCCCCTCTTCTCTCCCCCAACTCAAGCCTCATGCTAAAGATCCAAGGACACAGAAAGAAACTGACTCTTGCCAGAAGGAAGAAAAGAATCCTCTACAGCAGTGGAAGACAACCTATGGTTCACAGTGAGTGTGGACAGGTTCAAACCCACTGGTTAGAACTGCCCACTGGGGAGATGGTTGCAGGGCTGTGTGTGGGTATGGACAAGTTGAAGTATGTGGTTTTATTTTAGAGCAGAGTTCATTAATTTTTCTGGTTTGTTTTTGGTTTTTGGACCACATCTGGTGGTGCTCAGGCATTGCTCCTGGCAAGCTCAGGGAACTATATGGGATGCCAAGGATCAAACCCGGGTTGGCTGCGTGCAAGGCAAATGCCCTACTGTTGTGATATCGATCCAGTCCCCTCATTAACCCTTTTATCTGAACATAGATCCTTCTGACCTTGCTTCCTTCCGGAGCCCAGCCTCACCCCCATCTTACCAAGTAGCCCCCAAGCCCCGTGAAAGAGCCACCCACTGATGAGATGTTCACCCAGAGCTCCCTTGAAATCTCCTGGAATCTCACAGGGGTCCATATGGCTCCTAAATAAGAAATGGCTGTTCTGTATTACAGGAAATCTGATGGGAAAGTTACACAGTAATCTACCAAGCTCACTGAGCCTCAACAGGAGCGCAGAAAGCTCAATGAGCACCAACCATAGCCTAGTAAATCCTCAGACACTGACATTAGTCACGCCATGGAGAGAGAGAACAATCATTTCAAAGTGACCCTTGTTGATCTAAGTTTTCATAATTCCATTAGCCTTTGTATTGTAACCAACAATATGAAGTCAATTTGTTTGTGCCTGCATGGAGGCATTGGAAGGATAGTGGATGGGAGATTGGGAGACTGGTGAGGGAAAGGTCACACTTGTTTTTGAACACTTAATGCCTGAAATGACTGTTTCATGAACAGTTTGGTAAGTCATAGTGTTATAATAAAAATTAGAAAAAAAATTAAGACAGAGTTAAGGAAAAAAACAAGAAACGCTGTTCTATTTGGTCTAGTACCCCCTTTACAAGAAAAAAATGTGTCTCTCTAGAAATTTACCTTTTTTAAGAGAACAAATGGAAAGCGCCCCCCTCCCATTCCACACACTACTACTACTACTACTACTACTACAAGTCCCCTGTTGGATGGGTTCAGTGGCCCGTCCCTCAGTAGTGGTATCATCTACTTTGGGAAACAACAGACCAGAGAAAGGTTCCTCCTCGGACAGAGACATCCTTCGAGGGTGGGAATGGGGGAGAGGGTGGGGTTGGGTCCTGGTGACTGCAATAAAAGATCACAAAACACAAAGAAAGCCAGTCACATGAATTTCTAGTTCTCCTGTGCACGTCAGTTAAATTATACACTATACTACCATTACTAACTTCCCAATAGCATTAGAGCTAAGAAACTGTATACACCTTAATTAAAAATACTTTATTGTGAGAGCCAGGAGGAAGCTTAAAAAACTGGAGTACATCCTTGGCATCTAGAGGCCTCAAGTTTGGCATTGCATGCATCCTGAGAGTCCCTGGTGCCTTCCCCTCCCCCCAGCACTGCAGCAGCACATGGCTGGGCCAAGTATTGCCAACAGGGACTTCCGGATCTCTGAACTGCTGGGGAAGGCCCCTCTCTAAAAAACACATTATTGCTAAAAGATGTCAATCACCCTCTGAGCCTTCAGCAAGCCATAACCTTTTAGCTGATGTCAAAACACAGTATCTGAGAAGTGCAATTAGACAGGGCATGCCAAAGCCTAGCTACACAAGAGGGGGAAGAGAGCCAGACCACACAGCTCCTGCTTTACCTGCTCAGAGAGAAACCTACCCTGACACCAGATGCTTGTGGGCTGGGCCACATGCTCAAGCACACCAGTGCCATTGGCCACAGCCGTTTCCAAACCTGAGTCACACCAAATTCTCCAGAGAACTCCTGACACCGCAACTGGCAGGCTCCACCCTGAGTCCCAAGGACTACGGAGAAGTATGGGAACTGGCCTTTCTAACAAATCCCTGGAGGTGCATCATGGGCTAGACTGGATGACACACTTTGAAAATCATTGCTAACATCACAGATGCCACCCATGACTGGCTGGCATATGCCTGAGTATCCTGAGAAGTGACTTACTGGTCCCTTGCATCCCCCTCAGGCCCCAGAGTGACCCAGGTGAACTGGGCAGAGTCGTCATGTAGACAGACTCTGCTCAGGAAATGCAAGTGAAGGATGGGCTCCAAGATGGAAGGTCAGGAGTTGGGGGAGAGGAACTCCTCACCTCTGACTAAGAGGTCACCATAAAACCCCAAGGCCTACCCAGTTCTGAATATAAACTGCTCTCTTAGTGTGTCTGCTCAGGCCATAGACTATCTCAGGCATGGCAATTCTCCTCACTAGACCAGTCCATTCAACTGGGCCCCTGTAGGCCTGACCCACATCCCACCTGCTTTCAAACATTGCCTAGCCAATCTTCATGTGCTCTGCCAACTCCATAGCCAGGTTCTTGGGTATGATGGAGAAAGTGACCAAACACGGGGGTGGGGGATAACTGCCTACTTGATCATCTATTGCCCAATGTAACCTGGAGCTGGTCACATTGCAATGCCTGCTCCATAACATGGGGCTGGAAGCAAGGATCAGATCAGATAAAGGCCTCTTTTCTCCTTCCCCCCCATTCTTTTCTCCTTGTCTAAATGAAGTCTCCAAAGGACCACAAATTGAGTCCTCCAGAGCATAGACTCCACTTGAGATCACTGCATCTTAATTCTAGAGGCATCGTGAATTCCAGAACCAACCCAGCAAAACTCATCTTCTAAGCTCAGAGATGGCCAGAAACATAGGATGGGGCCTGGGGAACAATGGTGACAAGGTACAGAGGGTCAGTGTGCCTAGTACATCCCCCTTTTGGATTTGAGTTTTCAATCTTTCATTTGTACTGGATCGATTGATTACACCTTGAATTACATTCCAGTGGTTCCAATCCAATGGGTCAACTTATGAAAAACTTACAGATAACTAGTGTTCTGCTCTGTCTAAGCTCAGGGCAAGGCCACCTAGAGGTTAGACTTTGTGATTATCATCTCCTAGGGGGTGTGAGAGTGACATGTGGTATCTTGGGTACTAGTGACTCAGAATAATGTGTGAGCTGGCCTACCATACCCAGGCCTGAGAGTAGAACCCTCTGCTTGAGCTGGTCTCCAGGCTGATGAAGAATTTGTCCTTTCATTATATCCTGCCCTCTGCTTCTGGACCTTCAACCCAGATGATATGACCTGCTGATGACTCAGGAAGTCTAGTTTGGCTGCTATGTGACCAGTGGGTGAGAAGGATGGTCAGTTTCCCTGTTTCATGAGCATTGCATGCTATGGTTCTGCATATACAGACATGGAATCCGTGAAAGATGGGTGGGTGTGAGCACAGAGCACTGTCCTCAGCATGATGACCCCATCCCTTTTCCCACTTCCCCTAAAGTTTTTGTGGATCTCTTCAAATATGTACAGTTCATTCAGCATGTACAGTACACTACTTTCCAACCCCCCATTAGAGAATAGGAATTATGGAAGTCATGGGAATATACAGTAGTCAGTAGGAATTGTCTGTATGACAAAGTACATATATTAAAAGTACCAAGAGGAAATCACACATTGAAATACCATATTGAAAATCGCATATGGGGCTGAAGTGGTAGCACAGCACTAGGGTGTTTGCCTTGCATGCAGCTGACCCAGTACAGATGCATGTTTGATCCCTAGCATTGCATATGGTCCTGAGCCAGGAATAACCCTTGTGTGCAGCTGGGCATGGCCGGCCCCCACAAAAAAAAAAAAAAAAAAAAAAAAGAAAAGAAAATCATATATGTGGGCTGGAGAGACAGCACAAAGATTAAAGTGTTTGCCTTACATGCTAAGGAAACCCAGTTCAATTCCTGGCACCAAATATGGTCCCCTGAACACAGACAGAATTGACTTCTAAGGACAGTAGCAGGAGTAAGTCCTCAGCTCTGCAGAGTATAGGCCCAAAACAAAACAAAAACAGCTACTTCAGAAAATTATATAAAAATTAATGAAAATTCCATTTGAAAACCTCCACTCAAAGTACCCATGCTCTCTGGCCATCTGTGACTGTTTAGAAAGTGGTTGTAACTAGTCTTATATTCTATTAGAATATTCTAGTCTACTTCATACTCTGAAGTGACTTAGATTGACTTTTTTTTTTTATGGTTTTTTGGGTCACACCTGGCAGCACTCAGGGGTTAATCCTGGCTCTATGCTCAGAAATCACTCCTGGCAGGCTTGGGGGACCATATGGGATGCCGGGATTTGAATCACCTTCCTTCTGCATGCAAGGCAAATGCCTTACCTCCACGCTATCTCTCTGGTCCCTAGATTGGCTTTTAATACAAAACTGTGAAACCAAATCTTTGGATGGTGTTAAAAACACTGAGTGAGGGTGTAGGAGAGATAAAACAGTAGAAAGGGTGCCTTGCCTTGCATTCATTAGACCTGGGCACATTAGTGCCCCAAGCACTTCCAGGAATATTCCCTAGCCCTAAGCACAGAACCAGGAATAAATCCTGAGAAATCACCAGGTATGGCCAAAAAACAAAAAACATAAACTAAATCACAAATGGTTGTAAAGGCCTAGATCCCAATTCCTTGCTCTGTGAAGCTGACAGAGAAACAAGGGGAGAAGGAGCCTCTGTGGTCACACTCCCAATGAGCCAATGACCTTCGCGGTGCTGACCTTCCCTTCAGCATCTCTTAAGTGCTGGAGACTTCAGCATGTGTTTCCTGTGTGTCTGCTTTATTTCCTTTTGGTCATTTGTGGAGGCAGGGGTATGATTGGGGAGATGACAGGAAATCAAGCCCTCCCAGCCCTCTTGTGTATGTGACACTCAAATCTATGGGTGCATCATGAGGAACAATCAACATTGAGTAACTTGCAGGCAAACCCCCTCTGTTCCATTCCCACTCACTTCCTGATGACACCATCCAAACCAAATTCCTCTACTATTTCCCACGCACCACCCAACCTCAACAGCAAACAGAGTCCTCTCTCATCCCCTCATCTTCCATTTACCTCCATTACAGCAATGCTTTGTTACTACCTCCCCAAACCTGGTCCTGGTCATCTTCCAGTCCCTTCTTCACAGCTAAAGTGAGTTTTCTCAAGAGCATAGGTGCCAGGCCCACCTTCCTCTTAGACATTTCCCAAGCGATCTCATCTAATAGCATGGAATTGATGCCTCTTAAACAGAGTCTAAGATGAACTCTGACTCCTTGAAGCTCACCCTTTGACATCATTCTGTAGATGGGAGTCCTCCATGCTTTTCTACCCCATGCCCCATCCCTTGTTCATTTTCATCTACTCATTCCCCTAAAGGCCTCCCTCTTGCAAACATCCTGCAGGTCTCACTACCAGAAGGAGAGAACACTGTCCTGATAGAAAGAGACCTGAGGACTGGGCCATAGGTGTATATATATGCATCCCCAGAGTAGGACACCATTCCTGATACACAATTGACACCATTGGTTGAGATGAAAGCAGTACGTTAAAACACTAAAGACCATGAAAGAATAATATACCTTGTAGACAGAGAGCAGCCAATTCCACAGCTGTTTCATACGGGCATTTTAATCTTGAAAAAAAAAAAAAAAGAAAGAAAAGACATTAGTTCTCAACATGTAACTCAAAATTACTACTAACCATATAAAATGTCACTAAAATAATTTTTCTAAAGGTGGTGATACTGAGGACATGATTTTTGTGGTGGTTTCTAATTCTCCTGTCCACATTAAAAAATGCAAACAAGCAGACTTACGCAAAGTTTCCAATGTCAGTTCTCATAATATATTAAAATAACTTCATCTAAGTATAGTTTTATCAACCTTATGGATAACTACGGAATTTGGCAAGAATGGGGAAGTTTGGGAAATAGAACAAAGTCTTCCTTTTGCCTTATTATTTTTAGACTTATTTTATCTTGATATAGTATGTGCATCTTTTCAAGCTGCCATAAATCTTCCTTGAAATGAGGTCATAGTGTTAAAAATACAGACACAATATCTAGCATTGCCAGGCCGGCTGGACACACTCAAGCATTCTAATAAGTATAACTAAGATACGGACATAAGGATGCGTTGCTACAGAAATAGTGATTTTATTCATATTTAATATTATAAACTTAGAAAAATAATAAGGGTATACACTGGTATAGTACTTCAGAGTTTGGAAAGCTTTCTGTAAACAGGATCCAATTGGAGCAATGCACTTAGTATATATACTCTTCTGTGGGTACCCAATGCTCTCCCATTCCCCACTTTACTTCCAAGATGAGGAATGCAGTCCAGATGAGAAATATCTTGCCCAGATCACCTGGCTGTGAGGAGGCAATGCTGAGGCAAAAAACCCATTTTGTTCAGAAGGGTATAAATCAGCCTTGAGTACAAGGTAACTATAAAGTATCAAACAAACTCAGGGTGCTGCCATTATTATCTTTCCAACCTAAAGACAGAGTTGAGAGGCCTTTATAATGAGGAGCATAGGAGAGAAGAGAGAGAGAGAGAAGAAAGAAACACACACACACACACACATTCATAAAACACAAATGAAAGTCAAAGACCTGTAGTACAGGGCTGAATTCAACAAATGTATACACTGTACAACCTCCCTGTTGTTATATGGCAAACATCCCACTGAGATTTTTTTATAGTACCAGTTTGCAAATTCAGAAATCACATTTCAAATTCCCTTCAGTTTATATTCAAAATCAAAATGCAGTCTTGACATTACCAGGTATCAAGGTATTGCTTTTGCAATTTTTTTGTTAAAGCTCAGTAGAGTCACTTTTCATGTAATAGAAAAGAATTGGTAAGATAAATGACACAACTACAAAAGCTGTGACTGCTGAAATCTCTTGTCTTTAGAATAAATGAACGACATACACAAAACCAGTCGCTTTGGTGCCCGTGTGGAATCAGAGGCCGAGTACTGAAAAAAACATTTTTTTAAGAGAGGGAAAAGAAATGAGATGAGATGTCTAAATCACTTCCTATGAGAATCCAAACAGAATCTCTTTACATCACTTAAATGCAGATGGCAATGAATGAGGCTTTTTGACTCTGCAAATACTTGTAAGTGTATACATACTAATAAGGTATCTTGCTTGCAAACACGACAAAAGCCATTATGAATGGGGCTGTGATGTGATCAGAGAGTGAATCGTTCCCAAATACACATCACTTAAGATATTAAATGCTCTTGGAAATGCTTCAAGCCGTATAGTAATCATTTAAAATAAGATGATGATGACAGTGATACAAGTATTAGACTCACTTTACAATGCCTGAATTTTTTTTTTTTTTAAAAGGGAACAAGGGTAAAAATCGATCAGAGTAAAAGTATTTTAAAGTATGTTATGATCTATCCTGGGTTAAGAGTTAAAGTAAAAATATACTTACTTTCCTGAAAGAATGTCATGCCTGAGTTGTAAAACAAACAGGTACCTACCAAACATACACAGAAGTCAACAGAAGGTAAACCTTTCCCAGCCACGATCAATCCCAGTTTCCCTCCAACAGCCCTCTTTGCCACCCAGCCCAGTCTCCATTGCTGCATTGTAAAAGGGAGTCCAAACCAAATGACATTTTGGTGGACAACACCCCCTCACCTAGCTCAGAAGGTGAGCACAGGTGGGGAATTTGCAAGATACTTGTAGGATGAGACATGGAACACGGCTTGGGCCAGCAGCAACTCTGCCGCCCCCTTAGTGAGTGTTAGTCCAGCACGGCACACAGAGCTCAGCTCATGGGCATGCAACGTGTCAGATCCAGCCAGCTGGCTCAGCCTTGGCTAGCCCCACCAGCAAATTCCAGAAAAGTTACAGCAGCTGATTGTATCAGAAAGAGGACAGCTGATAGGAGCTAGCAACTGCTGGAGGCTTTTTCTCTGACGCAGTTGAACTGTAGAGACACACATACCACCACACAATACTTCTTCCTTCACCACACATATGGACCCCTACCATACACACTAGTACACACCCTCTCCAACACATACACACACTATAGCATACCTCCCAACCCAGCCTCATAATCTTGGAATTAAATTATACCTGGTTTTAGAAGTGACAAAAGTGGGGATGA
>PVKC010038851.1:0-12675 GCA_004027635.1 Crocidura indochinensis
TTTAGCAGATGATAGTTTGAGATGTCAGGGGTATGTGAAAAGGAAAACAGGTTTAGCAGATGATAGTTTGTCCACTTATTAAGTTTTTTACTCCTTTCAGTACTAGGTGCTGTTATTTTATCAGCAAATGGATTTTAAGTTTATCAAAGAATGGATTAGCACCCTCAGTTATGAACTAAATGACATCACCAGAGTATTTCCTATTGGCTACAATCTTTCACTCCAGATAATGCCCCTTTTCTTATTTCTATCCCATATTTTGCTTTGAAATGATCATCTGGTTGCTTATAATCCCCTCCCTCTTCAATTTACCACCCCCTTTTTTTGGGGGGCACACCCAGCAGCGCCCATGAGGTATCGGACTCTGCTCTCAGAAATCGCTCCTGGGTGGCTCGCGGGACTATATGGGATAGAACCTGTGTCCGTCCTGGGTCAGCTGCAAACGCCTTACTGCTGTGCTACCACTCCAGCCCCTAATTGAACTCCTTTCCACTTCTGCTGGTACTCCCTTTTTCTTTCCAATTATCAATCTCAGGGACTAGTCCTGTCCTGGATTGGGGGACCATATGGGACACAGGGGACTGAACCAGGTTCGTCCTGGATCAGTCACGTGCAAGGCAAATGCCCTATCACTGTACCATCGCCCTGGCCCGTAAATATATCTTTTAAGAAAAAAAAAAACATTTTGGACAGAGAATAGCACAGATGGTAGGACATTTGCCTTGTATGATGCCCAGTTGGGATCAATCTCTGGCATCCCATATGATCCTGTGAGAAACAATTTCTGAGTGTGTAACAACAGTCCCAAACAGAAGTTAAGAAATACAGGGAAGAACTGAAATTTAGCAATAAATTTCTTTAGTATGAAACATGTCAGAGCCTGTGTAGTGTGTGTAGAAAAGGTCAAGAGAATACAGGAACAAATCATAAAAGATGCTGTATTTAGAACGTTGTCACTATTACCATCTTATAGGTCAGAATTTAGAAAATGCAATCCACTCATGCATTCTCAGTGCCTTTCTATAGGCAAATATTATGATCTTATTCTAATCAAAAATGATAAAAAAAATTATCAGAAATTTATTTTCAAATTTCAGAACAAGTTGAAATTATTTTAAAATTGTGTCCTTATTCCTGTGCTGAATCAGCACTGGACAGTACTGTGAACAAAGAATTAATATAAAACTTAAATATTTGATGACAAATTAATTTGCTTATATAGTAGAAGAATTTTATCTTACCCCATCCTTTTCCTCCTTGCTTTACTATAAAGGTGATTTTTCTACCTTTTTTTATCCTTCATATGTCTGTGATCCAGGAGGATGGACTGATATGCCAGCTACTGAATATACATGTCAAGTATTATCTCAGGTTCCTTTCTGTAGTGAAACATGCCAAGGTAAAAATCCAAGTCTCATTTTATTTCCTTTTGGAAATTGGGCATAATTAAAAGCAATAAGATATTCTATTAATAAAAATATAACTGTTTCTGATCCAAAGGCATTGAGTCCAAAATTATATGAACATAAAATGATTAAATACAACATGTATATGTGTATGTGTAAAATATAGCATGAGCAATAAAGATGACTTGGGTTTAGTTATATATAAAATCTTGGAGTCAAGGAACAGATTATGTAGGGGATAGAAAATTGATGGATGGATAGAGCAGAGAATTGACAACAATGTATAATATATTGGATAAGACATAAGGTTATGTTGGAACATTCTGTTTTTACCTAAAATAATGGTGTTCACCAGCTTTCTCTTTCCTTTTTATGCATCCTTTTGACATGTAAAAGTATACTTATACTAGATCAGAATGATAGATACTTTTGTCTCTCACTTTGCTGGAATTTACAGTGGTCAGTAAAGAGAGGTTTCAATTTGGTGGGCACAAAGATCATGAATTTAGAAGCCACACTATTCCTTTCTCCCTTATGTTTTGCTTTATTAATTCCTGTGATGACTGTTTCAGATCCACTCACCTGGGGCTGGAAATACATTGTGTGGGGTGTTTTTACATCTAGCCCCAGAACAATGAGCTGAGAAAGCTCTAACAATGGTGAGTGACATGAACCTCTGGTGATTCATTGCTGCTGGCATCTAGCATCTCAGCATCTCTAATGGGAAGCAATCCTTCACGAGAGAAAAGCGGGAGCATGAGCGGCCAAATATGAAATATGAAATAATGAAACCACACACAGAGTATGTGGGGTCAACACATCTTCTGGCAGGAATATGACAAGTTTAATCTTTAGGCAAGGGGATTTATAGAGGTAAAACCAGCCATAGGTATAGAGAAGAATAATTAGAATCACAAAGCAAAGTTTAACAGTAAACATACTTAAGCTATGGGTGTAAGCTATAAGGATTCTGAGTTACAAAGAAGGTTATAACTTAAGGCAACTCTTTGCAAGGTTACTTCAAATGCAAAATCAGGGATTATTAGGAAGTAGAAAATATTTAGGAACATGGTCCATGCTGAGCTAGGCTCTATAGTTTTAGAGGTCAAGTAAAGGAAGAACCCCTTAGGTGTGATTAGGTGTGGTTCTTTTTTCTAAGGAGAGTTAATAGCTCAGGGTCTACTTTCTGGCTTCACCCTTGATTATCAGAAACTGCAGCTGCAAGGACATAATTGAAAAAGAGAAAAAATATTGTCCTTGCTTTTAGGTGCTAAATATTATCCAAAAAAAAGGGGTTCTTTTGGTGCTGGAATTTCTGAGGCAAATTATTTGATAGAGGCCACAATTTTGCCTGAGATTTACAAAGGAGAGATAGCCAAATAATGACCAAAAATGTAATGCCAAGCATCTCTTCAGAAATTTCTCAACCATCCATGCAGGGGGAAAGGCATCCACAGAGGGCCTTTTGAGGAACTCCATGGGGGTTATTTCAGTTCTCCCCACAAGGAAAATATGAGGATACATCTGGTGGGCTGAGCTCCCCTAAAAGTTTATGTATGCCTTAGCAATTCATCACCATGATGGCCTTCTCAAGATCAACTGAAGGTGCTGTGCCCTTCACTGGAACATCAATGCACATAGCACCCCCTTCTCAACTATTTCATATTGCTCTGGTACATTTACCTGAATTTCTAGCTCTGAATTGTAAAAGATTCTCCCTCACACAAGCCCCAAGAGGTAAGGATGCTTTCCCAGTGGTGACAAGTTCTTGATCTAAAGGTCTTCCCACAGTTGATAATTTATTTTTTACTGCTGGCATCAAACTGAAGAGACCCATCTCCCAAGGATGATAAGAAGAGTCTGAAAAACGACTCATCCAGAGATAACCCTGCACTAAAATCCAAAGTTTGGTGGACAAGCTAGTGCTGTCAATTCAAGTCCTGGCACTGTCCCATTTTCCAACATCTGGAATGGTTATAGCTTTATCACCAGAAATGACACTAAAGAAGATGTCTTTTTTTCACTGGTAAGCTATTAAAGGAAATAATCCCAGGAAGTTTCTGTGTAGCATTGAAGATAGGGAGACTGTGGAGTTTGATGTTGTGAAAGGAGAGGGGTACAGAAGCTACTAATGTATCCAGACCTGGGTGTGTGTGTGTGGGGGGGGGTGAAAGTGAAAGGTAGTTATGCTAGCAATAGCATAGGTTCTGTTAATTCATTCTCCTACCTTGCTAAGATGCCCCCACCCCTGGTGGCAGAGGTTCCCTTAGGTAGAACAGAAGTAGTCAGTAAAAAAGGAGAGACCTGAAGACTCTGGGCAGCATCCTAGATGTTGTGCCCACTGCGTTTTTTCTACCAAAGGCACTTTGTGCGAGGACTTCAGTTCCCCAACCTGCAGCAGCTTATCGAGTTCAATAATGGGGTAGATATATAGAGTAAGCCCCATTGGAGGGAAATCAAAAGCAGGAATACAATCTGTTCCCCCATACAGATTTCAGCCCAGGGACCAAAGGCCTTTTCATTCCAGGCAACATCAGCAGCTTACCACAGAAGGCAGAGGTGGAGAAACCAAGCCTAGCCAAAGTCCAACTGAGGATAATTGTTTTCAGAAACTCCTGAACCTGGGTCACCTTCAAAAATTAACTTTCCTCTAAGTTCTCCTGATCCTATTTGTATTGGTCACTATATTTCTAGTTACGCTGTGTTCTACCTGTATAAATTTTAAGAGTTACTCTTTTGTTCTAAGCCCCTTTGCAAACAGATAATTATGTAACAACTCTAGTAGTTTAATATTAGTTTGCACAGTTCCATTGAAATGCATAATATTGTTAGATTTTTTTAAAATGATTCTTGGCTATCCTCGTGAATGCTCTCAAATTGCTGTGGTGCTTGATTGTATATATCATGTAGCAACTTGTTTTCAAATTAAGTATGTCTGCAAAAATACTCATATGTCTTAGTCCACAAAAGTCTATGTAAAAGGAACTTGGATGCTATAGATTTTTTTAAAAATTATTTTATAAAAACCATTGTGATTTATAAAGTTCTATATAGTTGTGTTTCAGACATAAAGAATAAGAGCCAATTCTACTACCAGTGTCAAACACCCACCTCCATGTTTCCAGAGTGAATACAAACCATTACCCTTTGCCTCTCAGCATGTCAGTAGAACAGGCCATGTACAGTTTACACTATTAGAGCTTGGATCTCTTTATTTCATTGTTGTTGACTTTGGCTTGAATATTTAGCTGTGACATTTTTTTCTCCACCAATGTACCTGAGACTGCTTAGCTCTGGACCCCTTCCTTTCATATTTGTGTTTCTCCTTCTCCACTCA
Source organism: Crocidura indochinensis (assembly GCA_004027635.1). Classification (NCBI taxonomy): domain Eukaryota; kingdom Metazoa; phylum Chordata; class Mammalia; order Eulipotyphla; family Soricidae; genus Crocidura; species Crocidura indochinensis. Next base: position 4,744 of record PVKC010038851.1, read on the forward strand.
GTTCCTTTCCTTCTCTTCACTATTCTTTAAGTCCAAGGGTATTTGAGTCGATTCCTATTTAGATTGTTGTGCTTCTTCATGCAGTTATTCTAAATATCACATATAAGTGAAATAAGTCTGTATTTATCATTATTTTGCTGGCTTACTTCATTTAACACAATATCTTCCAGTTCCATCCATGTTGTTGCAAATTGCATGGCTGCATAATTCTTACAGCTATGTAGTTTTCTTTTTTTTTTAAAGCTTTATTTATTTAGTCATTGATTAATTGGTTTTTGTGCTACACCAGCAGTGGTCAGGAGTCACTCCTGACTCTGTACTCAGAAATTGCCCCTGGCAGGCTGGGGGACCATATGAGATGCTGAGAAGTGAACTGGGTTCCTACTGAAGCGACCACATACTAGGCAAATGTTCTTTTTATATTTTATTTAAACACCTTCACTACATACATGATTGTGTTTGGGTTTCAGTCATGTAAAGAATACCACCCATCACCAGTGCAACATTCCTGTCACCAATGTCCCAGATCTCCCTCCTCCCCACCCAACTCCCACTTGTACTCTAGACAGGCTTTCTATTTCCCTCATATATTCTCAATATTAGGATAGGTCAAAATGTAGTTAATTCTCTAACTAGACTCATCCCTGTTTGTGGTGAGCTTCATGAAGTGAGCTGTAACTTCCAGCCTTTCTCTCTTTTGTGTCTGAAAATTATTGCAAGAATGTCTTTCATTTTTCTTAAAACCCATAGATGAGTGAGACCATTCTGCGTCTTTCTCTCTCTCTAACTTATTTCACTCAGCATAATAGATTCCATCTATATTCATGTATAGGAAAATTTTGTGACTTCATCTCTCCTGACAGCTATATAATATTCTATTGTGTATATGTACCACATTTTGCTTAGCCATTCATCGGTTGAAGGGTATCTTGGTTGTTTTCAGAGTCTTGCTATGGTAAAGAGTACTGCAATGAATATAGGTGTAAGGAAGGAATTTTTGTATTGTATTTTTATGTTCCTAGGGTATATTCCTAGGAGTGGTATAGTGGATCATATGGAAGCTCAATTTCCAGTTTTTGGAGGAATCTCCATATTGATTTCCATAAAGGTTTAACTAGAAGGCAGTCCCACCAGCAGTGGATAAGAGTTCCTTTCTCTCTATATCCCCGCCAACACTGCTTGTTCTCATTCTTTGTGATGTGTGCCAATCTCTGTGGTGTGAGGTGGTACCTCATAGTTGTTTTGATTTGCATCTCCCTGATGATTAGTGATGTGGAGCATTTTTTCATGTGTCTTTTGGCCATTTGTATTTCTTCTTTGTCAAAGTCTGTCCATTACTTCTCCCCATTTTTTGATGGGATTAAATTTTTTTTATTGTAAAGTTCTGTCAGTGCCCTGAAATTACATGTGAACTACAAAGGGACACAGAAGAAAAACTTTAATACCTGGAAGTTAAACAGCCTAATATTGAATAACCAATGGGTCTGAAATGAAATCAAAGAGGAAATCAAAGCCTTCTTGGAAACAAATGACAATAGAGACACAAACTATCAGAACTTATGGGACACAGCAAAAGCTGTACTGAGAGCAAATTTTATAGCTTTGCAAGTGCACATCAGGAAAGAAGAAGGGGAATACCTGAATAGTTTAATGGTGCAGCTCATAGAATTAGAAAGTGCTCAACAAAAGGAACCAAAAATAGGGAGACAGAAGGAAATAACAAAGCTGAGAGCAGAAATCAATGAAGTGGAAACACAAAAAACAATCCGAAAGATCAATGAAAGCAGAAGTTTGTTCTTTGAACAAATAAACAAGATTGATAGACCACTGGCAAAACTAACAAAGGAAGAGAGAGAGAGAAACTTGATAACTCATATTAGGAATGAAAAAGGAGCCATCACTACTGACATGACGGAGATTCAAAGGGTAATCAGAAAGTACTTTGAGAAGCTCTACTCCACTAAAAATGAGAACCTGGAAGAAATGGATAAATTCTTGGACTCTTATAATCTTCCATTGTTGAATGAAGAAGATTAGCATATCTAAACACCCCCATCACTATTGAGGATATTAAGACAGTAGTCAAATGTCTGACCAAAAACAAAAGCCCAGGCCCAGATGGATTCACTAATGAATTCTTTCAAACCTTTCAAGGGGAACTACTACCAATCCTGGCAAGACTCTTTCATGAAATCAAAAAAACAGAAACACTTCCAAATAGCTTTTATGAAGCCAACATCACCTTGATACCTAAATTGGACAGTTATGGTACGAAAAAAGAAAATTACAGACCAATATTACTGATGAACACACATGCAAAGATCCTCAACAAAATCCTGGCAAATAGGCAAATGTTCTACTGCAGTGCTATCTCTCTGGCCCATATGTAGCATTCTATTGTATATATGTGCCACATCTTCATGATCCACTCATCTGATGTTGGACATCTAGGTTGATTCCAAGTCTAAGCTATTTTGTACTGAGTGTTGCAATGAATAGCAGTGCTCATACATCTTTTTGAATGAATGCTTTGCTGTCCTGGGGATAGATGCCCAAAAGGGGGATTGCTCTGTCACATGACAACTCAACTTTGAGTTTAATAAGAACCCTCCATACTCCATCCATAGGGATTAGATCAGGCAGCATTCCTACCAGCGATGAATAAGAGTTCTTTTCTCACCACATCTTTTCCAACAAAGATTGTCCCCATTATATTTGATATATACATCCTCACTGATGTAGAATGATATCTCATTGTGTTTTGGTTTGGATTTACCTAATGATAAGTGATGATGAACATGTTCTTATGTGTCTGTTGGCTATCTATGGGTTTTCCTCAGGGAATTGTCCATTTTCTTTCCCGATTTTTGATGAGTCTTTAGATTTTGTGGAGATAACCTTTGTGATTACTTTGATATCAAAACTTTATCTGATGTGGTCAGTGCAAAGATTTTCTCCCATTGAGTAAGCTGTCTTCTAGTTTTAGCCTGTATCTCATTTGCCATACAGAAACTTTTTAGTTTGGTGTAGTATCATTTATTTAGAATTGATGCTATCACTCTTGCCATTGACATCCTCTCTTCAAAGATTTTTTTGAGGTCTAAGTTTGTAGTATTTTCCTCAGTGAACTTCACAGCTTCGGGTCTGATTTCAAGGCCTTTAATTTATTTTGAGTTGACTTACTGTAATGTATGAGGTATAGCTCAATCTTTAATTTCTTGAACATGGTTATCTAATTGTTCCAACATCATTTGTTGTAAAGACTGTTTATTCTATTTCACCTTCTTGGCTCCTTTGTCAAAGATTAGTTGGTCATATATTTGTCACTGGATATGCTATTTTGAAGCATTGTCTTTTTCCCAATATCATGCTTTTTTTTAATCACCATTGCTTTGTAATAAAGCTCCAAATTAGCTAAAGAAATACTAGTTTCTTGTTTTTCAATATGAATTTGGCTATTCTAGGTCTTCTATGGTTTATAAGAACCTTACAATTGATTGGTCTAAGTCCATTTGTCTGAATTTGTCTGAATTTGTATAGGGATTGAACCAAATCTGTATGGTAGTTTAAATAAGATTTTTATAATATTGAGTTTTTTCCAATAATGGGCATAGATTGTCCTTCCATTTGCTTAGTCTTTTTTGTTTGTTTGGTTGGTTTCTGTATGTATGTGTTTTGTTTGTTTGTTTTAGCCACACCCAGTGATACTCAGAGGATACTTCTGGTTATGTGCTCAGAAATTGCTCCTAGCTTGGGGGACCATATGGGGTGCTGGGGGATCAAACTGCTGTGTCTTAGGCTAGCGTGTGCAAGGCAGATGCTTTAAGACTTGGGCCACCAAGCCACGCCCCACTCCATTTCCTTAGTCTTGTTTAATTTCTTTCTTAAGTGCTTTGATGTTTTCATGGTATAAGTCATTCACATCTCTAATTATGTTGATTTTAAGGTACTTGATATTTTTTGGACTTTATTTTAAATGGGATAGAATCTTTGATATATTTTACCATTGAAGCATTATTTGTAAAAAGGAATGCAATTTGTTTAGTTATTGACTTTATTGTATAGGTTTATTGTTTCTTAAGCTTTTTTGTTGAATCTTTATGTTTCTCAATGTATATCATCATGTCATATGCAAGTAGAGATATTTTGACTTTCCATTTTTCAATTTGGCTCCCTTTGATTTTCTTCTCTTGCCTGATTGCTGTGGCTAGGACTTTTTTTTTTTTTTTTGGCTAGGACTTCTAATACTATGTTGAATAAGAGTGGAGCCAGGACATCTTTGCTGTGTGCCTGATCTTAGTGGAAATACTTTCAGTTTTTCACTGTTAATAATAATGTTAGCTGTGGGCTTTTTGCTTTGTTACTATCTTGAGGAAGGTTCCTTCCATACCTATTTTGCAAAAGGTTTTAATAATGAATGGGTGTTGGATTTTGTCAAATGCTGTCTCTGCATTGATTGATATATTTATGCTATTTTTATCCTTCTCTTTACTAATATGGTATATGATGTTGATTGATTTGCGTATATTGAATCATCCTTACATCCTTGGGATAAAACCCACTTAGTCATGATATGTAATCTTTTTGATGTGTTGTTGGATTCAGTTTGCTAAGATTTTGTTATGGATTTTTGCATCAATGTTCATCAGTGAGATTTGTCTACAGTTTTCTTTCTTGGTAGTACTCTCTCTGCTTTGAGAATAAGCATGATGTTAGCTTCATAGAAGTTATTCAGAATGATTTCCATTTCTGGTATTTTGGAAGAGTCTAAGGATCAATGGTAGTAACTCTTCTCTGAATATTTAAAACTCAACCATAAAGCTGTTTGGTCCTGGACCTTTATTCTTGAGAAGTTTCTAATTATTGCTTTAATTTACTTATTTCTAATTGGCCTAATATAGGCTAGTATTACAGTGCTCATTACAAGAATGTTTTAGAAAACTTACTTTCAAAATATGTATATCTATAGAAATATTCTTATAATTTTGTTTTTAAGAAGTTTAATAAAAAGTAACTTGAACATTCTAGATTTGTATTAAGTTCTTAGTGTAAGAATGTCTAGGAACTTGTTTTCAAAAGAAGTATATCTGCAGAAAGGTTCTAATGTTTATGTTCAGAGAAATCTATGAAAATATTTTATGATATGTATAAGACAAGGATATGGAAAAAGCTAATTTTTTAGAATGATGTATGTATAATCTAACCTATGATGCTTTTCCAGCCAAGTATACCTCACTAGCAGTGATTCCTAGAAATTAGCTATTATATAATTAGCTTAAACTTTTCTTATCCCTTACTTGCCACTAGAGGATATTGTTTTCTTTTTATTTCCCAAATTTTTGCTGTGTTTATGCAAATTAACAGCCAGTTTTCTTGTGCCTTTCTGGGAATTTCTGCCTCTTACAGAGAAAAATAAAACAAGAGTTATAGAGTCCTCAATTTTTTTTGAACAGAAAAGTTTGAATTGTTGGAACACTGTTGTTTTACCCAAAGCAAAGAGTTCCCTAGCTTCTTTTTCCTTTTCACTTATCTTTTTAACATGCATAAGTCCACCAGGACTAAATCAGCTTGACAGTTACTTTTGTCTCCCACTCAACCCTCTCCCTCCTGGTTAGAATTTGAGCTTGTTAGTAAAGAGAGGTTTTGGTTTGTAGGACACAGATCATGAGGCTTAAAATGACCTGACTCCCTTCCTTCTCATGATTGTCTTTATTAATTCCTGCAGTGACCCTGCTCCAGACCTACTCATCTGGGGTTGAGAATATGATGTGTTGGGGGCCGGGCGGTGGTGCTGGAGGTAAGGTGCCTGCCTTGCCTGCATTAACCTAGAACGGACCACGGTTAGATCCCCTGGTTCCCCATATGGTCCCCCATGCCTGCCAGGAGCGACGTCTGAGCGAATGGCCAGGAGTAACCCCTGAGCGTCACCGGGTGTGGCCCCCCCCCAAAAAAGAAAGAAAATATGATGTGTTGTGTATTTTCACACGTTTTTCTTTTAATCAGTCTGAATGGGACTTGTTTTTATTTGTTTTTTTGTTTGTTTTTGTTTTTGCCATTTCATGTTGTGTAAGATAGCATAGAAATATCGAAGTTAGTGATTGGCTTTGGCTTGGTGTAGAGTTAAACATTAGACATTCATTTGTTTATTCTTTCTTCAAGCTGAAGGAGAAAAGATAAAGGAAATTAAGGTTTTAGTTGGACTTAAATATTGAATTAAGTACTTCTGTTCCAACCTAACGGTAAAATTCTATTATAAGTATAGATTCTTGTTCTCCATCTCAGTCATCATACTTGCTTTTGACTCAAATTTAGTTTCCTTCTACCCTGATCTCAGCTTTCCCAAACACAAGGTAAGGTGAATAGGAGAAATGGAAAGACCTATGCGTAGTAAGGATCTTTAAAGTTAAGCAGGAATTCAGTTTTGTGGCATGCAGTGTGGGGAGGCCCCAGGCCGAAGGCCTTCTCCCTAGCTTTAGGGGTGCTGGGAGGCCAGGGATGCTTCCAGCGGTCTCCCCTCTTCCTCCTGGATTCCAGTGTAATCCTGGCTGCTTGTCCAGGGGGCCAGAAAGGTGGGTTCTGGTGAGGACTCTAAAGGGGACTCCAGGTCTTTCCCAAATCCCATCCAGCACAAGAGGTTCGGAAGGGAGTGAGGGAGGAGGTGGGTGAATTTCTGGCTTCCGGTTTTATACTGAATCCTTTTCTGTTCTGGAGGCTAGCTTTTGGAGTCAGGGGGTGTGAAGAAGCCCCAGGCCGAAGGCCTTTTCTCTAGCTTGGGGGGTGCTGGGAGGCCAGGGGAGGGTTGGGTTGGGGCAATCACTGGCAACTTTTTTTTCTCACCAGTCCCCATTTTCAAAACCACACGGGGCTAGCACTCCCATACATATAGTATAGATTAATAAGATTTCCTATGGTTAATGTATATTTTGCATATGCAGAATGCCCATCTTGTATTCTGTCCTTGCCTACCTACCTACAAACTCATTTCTAGTCCTTCATTTCCTCACCCCCAACCATCATTACCCTACATGCTCTGTAGAAGTTTTAGAATAAGCATCACTCTGTTCTGAAAGTAAAGTCAGCTATGAAGTGGATTTTATCCCCCCCGCCACATTAACAAACATTTGTGCTGGCATGTTCTTCTGAAATTCAGATGTTCTATTTAAAGTTGTTGTGCAAAGTGGTGGAGTTAAGTAGTCCACAAAGAAGCCCAGTTTCTTTCAAAATGTGCTTCTTGTTTAGAATAATATTTTAATCTGTTGTAAAATAGGTTAAAATATCATTTAGAATTGCTCAGAATTTTACAACTCAATTTGAAAAATAGATGACCTATTCAAAACTGCATTTCTAATTTTTTATACAGACTATAAAAACTTAAGTTGATTTTCCCCTTGATTTGAAAAATATAAGGTAATATTTTAAGATTTTAAAATCTCTTAATTACTCCTCCAGAAAATAGGATCTTTATTTTCATAAAGGATGCTTTACTTGTAATAACTATGAAATATAACCATGACTCATTATTTTATATTGTCAAGATATAAAACAAAAATTAGCAATACTTCTGGTTTTACTTTGTTATTTTTCCTGGGGGAGGGATTGTCAAAGTGATTCTCAGGAAATTCTGGGGTCACTATCAGTAATTTTTTTTGTTTGTTTGTTTTTGGGCCACACCCGGTGACGCTCAGGGGTTACTCCTGGCTATTCGCTCAGAAGTCGCTCCTGGCAGGCACGGGGGACCATATGGGGAACCGGGGGATCGAACCGCGGTCCATCCTAGGTTAGCACAGGCACCTTATCTCCAGCGCCACCGCCCGGCCCTCACTATCAGTAATTTTTTATCACTGGGCAGGACAGTTGAATAACTAGATGTTGTCCGGGCGGTGGCGCTGAAGGTAAGGTGCCTGCGCTAACCTAGGGCGGACCTCGGTTCGA
>PVKC010038852.1:0-12678 GCA_004027635.1 Crocidura indochinensis
CCTTCTTCCAACCCTCCTTCCATCCACATATCCCCTCTCTCTTTTTCTATCTTCTCCTGATCCCCACTCCTTCCATCCCTTTTCCCCTCTTTTTTCTTCTAGGCCTCCTTCCACCCCCTCCAATGCTTCCCTCCCTCCTCCATCCATCACCCCTTCCCTTCATTGTTGCTCTGAATTCTGGGGCGGTCTCACTCATCTCCCCAGGGGGTGCAGCTGGGAAAGCCCCCTTGCCATGAGGATCAACAGAGCCCATAGTTGAGGGTGCTCCCACACGCTAGTGGTGGTGTTTTTAGGTGGAGTGCAGAGCAGATCACACAGAGCTCCGGGCTTCGAAGACTGTTGGGTGACTGGGAGCCTCAAACAGCAGAAATGTTGTTGGCACATGCAGGTGGCACCAGGGATAGAACTGGGAGCATGGTGCTTGCAAAGCAAGTGCGTCCCATCTTTGTGCCAGGCCCTGGGTCTCTGATCCAGGCTCTTGCCATTGACCCATTGAGGGTGAGGACATAGCATGTCAGGTAGTGTCTGTTCTACCCATGAGGAAACAGAGCCTGGACTGCGCATGCGCCTCACCTGTAGGATAGAGGGACCCCAGAACAACCAGACTGGAGGGTAGATTCCCACCTCCCGACTGGATCCATTTATCCCTCCTCTCCCCATTCCTGCTCCTTAGTGATCAGCTTTATACCAGGCTCTGCAGGGCTCCCCACTTCCCAGGGCTCTCATTCAGCACCCCAGCTGAAACCCTGTGTTTAGGGCCCGCTGAACACCATCAAGCTGCCAATTAAGTTGATTTAAAAATGCTCCCGGGCTCATTAACAATAAACCTCTCGTGTCGTGCAGGCAGGCCAGGCTAAGAATAAATAATATGAATATTAAAAGGTTTCTGGTGTCATTAATTATCAATAAGAAGTGAGCTCCCACTCCCACCCTCTTGGCCACCCAGGGCTTTTTCTTCTGTTTCAAAGAAGTCTGGAATCCTGCTTGTTCCTCTGGGGTGGGGAAGGAACACCTGGGCCCAGAGAGTTTGTCTCTGGAGTTGTGCTGCTCCGGCCTCTACTCACAAGGAAATGGTTAGATCTTCTGTGCAGGTAGATTCCACAGGGGCATGAGGCTGCTGCTTCCTCCTCTTCCTCTCCTCCTCCTCTTCCTCCTTCACCATCGTCTTCTCATTTCCTTCTCCTCTTCCTCCTTTTTTATCTTCTCTTCCTCCCTTTTCTTCTCCTCCTCCTTTTTCTTCACCTTCTTCCCTTCTTCTTCATTTCCTCCTCTACCTCTTTCTTTACCTCATCCCTTTTCTTCTTCTTCTTCTTCTTCATCATCATCATCATCATCATTGTATTAAATATTAATTATAAGATCTGCTGCTGGATGGATGGATGGATGGGTGGATGATGAGGCCTTTCTCTTCCTGGCCTGGTGCTTGCAGCCCCTACAGTCTGGTGGGTCTGTAGGTTCAGGATAAAGGCAAAGAAATGATCACAGCAGTCAGATGAAGTTTCTCAGGAGACAAAGTCTTATTACAAGTCTCTAACCACCATGTACATATTTTTTAACATGGTCTTTAAGCTAACCAGCCTCTTTCTTGCTCCACTCACTGCTGTCTCTGATCTCTCTCCACCCCCCTGCATCTTCCTGCTGCTTTTCTTTCACTCTTCCCCAGTTCACTCTAATTACCAACGACAGACCCCTCACAGATGTGGGAGTGTCTGACCATCCAGGTAAGATTTGCATTTGGCCTTGGGGAGGGGTAACAATTTCTCTTCTTCCTTCTTCACATCCTCTTCTGCCTTTTTCCCCTTCTTCTCCTCCTCATTATCCTCTTCCTTCTCTTCTCTTCTTTCTCCTCTTCCTCCCCTTCCTTCTTTACCTTCTTTTCCTTTTCCACTTACTCCTCTGTGCCAGCCCAACACCTTATGCCCTGTATTCTTGCCCCTGGCCTGTGGTTGTCTTTAAGTGTATGGAAACAAGCTGGTAATAAGACCCCCTCTGTGGTTCCTAGACCCCCTCATTTCTAAACAACAACTTTATTTTCGTGTTCCTAGTAGTGAGGACCCCTCTGGCCTCTCCCATCTGACCCACAATCAGCTCACACTTCCCTGTATCTTTCTCATCAGGTTTCTTCTAGCACTGGTGAAATGAAAGTGCCCAAGAGGAAAAACTGGATAGATACCAGTTCCAAGCCCTGTGTGGGGATCAAAGCAACAGTCAGGGGCAACCAGATAACTAATGAGGGAAACACTTAGCCTTCCCATGGTATCACTCAGTCACCACCAGGACATGGATTCACCCTCTCCCCCTGTTGCCCCAGGTCTGGAGGGACGAGGGTGTGATGGATCTGGGCTGCTTGGAGCTCCCTGTCGGCCCCAGAATTCCTTGCTTTATTTTCTTTTGGTTTGGGGGCCACACATAGTGGTGTTCAAGGTTTACTCCTGGCTCTGAGCTTGGGAATGACACTTGGCACTACTCAGAGGACCATATAAGGTGCCAGGGATTGAACCCAGATTAACTGCATGCAAAGCAAATGCTCTCCTCGTTGTGCTCTCGCTCCATCCCCCATTCCAGACCCACTTTCTGCTCTGGGACATTTTGAGCCAGCTAGCTGGGGCCTGAGACACAGGGGGTGTTTCTTTTCTGGGCACTGGGTCTCAGGGTCTGCCCTTGACTGATAGGGAGACCTCAGGGCAGGAAGCCATGTTCTGGTGCCTCCACAGCTGCCAGGCTCAGGGATCCAGGATGCACTACCCTCCTTTCTTGGATCTTCTTAGCAGAGTGTCCTGCACTGGCCAGCCAGGCTGTGGGGGCACTTCGGGACAGGTCCTACTGCGAGAGACCTTTCAGGCAGTGTCCTGAGCCTGGTGTGGATAGGCTGAGTGTCATGGTACCTGGCTGCCCTGAGCCCAGAGCAGTGTCAGCAGCTCATTGGACCTTCCATGGTGAGACCCTCAGGAGGGTGGTCATGTGAACAGAGACAGGCCCGGAAACTCTTGGCAAAAGATCTGCAGAGATATAAGCTGGCAAATGCCGATTTGCCCATTTGCTTTCGTTTCTGGAAGGCTAAATGCGAACCCCAGAGCCCATCTCAGAGCCTGGCAAAGGACACCAACCTTGGGGGTGGGAGATGCGTCATTCACTCTTGAGGTTTGGGTCCAAGCTAGAAGGGAGGAGCAGGGGCCCAATTATCCCTGGATCTGAAGGAGAGAGTTTGGTGGAAGAGAGGGAGACCCTAGATCCAGCTGGTCCAGGGGTCTCACTGCATCATCCATCTTTTGGTTTCCATGCTCTAAATTTTCTAAATTTTCCTTTGCTAAAATGAGTGTCTGTGGGATTTGCAATACCCTTTAGTGAAGGGGTATCATGCGTATCTCTTTATCTCCTTTCAGAATTCCATTCTTGTCCAGAGTGATCATTTCCATCTCTCATTGTCACAATGGTCCTTTCTCTGCCCTAACTGCATCCCTCTGCTTTTTGTGGCAAGTATCCTACCATGAACTAATCCTCTTGGCCCTTGTCTCTATTGTCTTTGAATATTATTATCATGCTAACTTTTTATTTTATATCCTACATATGAGTGCTATCCGTCTATGTCTATTATTATTCATCTGACTCATTCACTCATAATACTCTCCATATACATCCATACCTAAGTACATTTCATGACTATTTTTTTTCCAAACAGCTGTGTAGTACTCCACTGTGCAGGTGTACCACAGTTATATACTTTTCTGTCCTCAGGTACTTGGGTGGTTTCAAGCTTCTGGCTATTGTGAATAGTGCTATAATGAACATAGGAGTGCAACAGTGAAAGAGAGAGACAGAGAGAAGAAAAAATCTGCCATTGAGACAGGTGGGGGTCAGAATGAAGGAAACCTGAGGACATTGGTAATGGGAAATCTGCCCTAGTGAAGGATGTTGATCGACTGAAACTCAATCATGAATGACTTTGCAACTGCGTATCTTACAATGATGCAATTAAATTTAAATTAATAAATTTATTGGTTTTTGGGCCACTCCTGGTGGTGCTCAGTGGATACATGTTCCAAAATCGCTCCTGGCAGGCTTGGGGGACCATAGAGAATGCTGGGGATCGAACTGGGTCCTTCCAGGGTCAGCCACATGTAAGGTAAATGCCTTACTGCTCTGTTATCTCTCTGGCCCCAAAATTTTTAATAAAGTAAATTACTTAAAAAGTATGTGTGGGAGAGACCAGGGGCACCAGGCCCCTTTTAAAGCTTCCTGCTCACTCAACAGCGATGAACATCTTAAACCTGTTGGCCTCAGCAGGCATGCAGAAAAAAGGCCCAGCCCAGCCCAGAGATCTGTGTGTTTGAGCTCCATTTGTGAAGCAGCCATCCTGATTGAGACCTTCTGTCTCTAGACACCTCTACCCATCAGCAAACAGAAAGGAATGTGGTCACTCTTGCACCTCACTCGAGGATTCTCAAGCACTCCCTTAGGTGTTATCCTCTGTAGACACTGTTGTCTCCTTTAACCTGGCAGGCTCAGGCTGCGGTGCCAGGTGGAATCAGGGGTGGGTTCTGAGGCCCTGCACATCTTTGAGGTGGTGCCTTGCTGTATCTATGAGTGGCAGTACCAAAGTCCTGATGTCCCCAGATAAGTGTCCCTTCCTGTGCCTCATGGCTCCTGCTGTGGGAGGCTTGTTCCCATGCTGGGGCTGTTTGCACGGATTCTGCAAGGCAGGTTCTTGCTTCTGTAGCACGTTTGCCTGCAAATAAAAATGCCATGTCACCCTACTTACCCAGAAGCAGGGAGCACTCCCTGAAGGCTCGAGAGGGCTGTGAGTGTAAGCAGGTCTTGTTCCTCAGCCTTTTGATGTATCTCTGCAGGGACAATCCTGGAGCTTCTGAACAGGAAGTTGATCTTTTCAGTAGAGGCTATGGTGTTGTCCTAGCTTAGGAAGGTGAGAAAATGTCCCCATGTCAACACAGGAGCTTCCGGGAGTCATCTGTGAGACTTAATTCCAATGTGATCTAGGAGCCAGATAGAGAGGACAAGGGTTAAGGTGCTTGCCTTGCAGAGGCGATCCTTTTTCTTTTTTCTTTTAAACTTTAGTTATATTTATTTATTGATTAATTGATTGGTGCTCAGGGGTCACTTTATGCTCTACACTCAGAAATTGTGCCTGGCAGGCTGGGGGACCATACGGGATGCCAGGAATCAAACCTCCTGGGAATTGATACCTCTTGGGTTAATCGAATGCAAGGCAAATGCCCTACTGTTGTGCTATCTTTCTTCCCCACCCCCTTTTTTATTTTAGTGTTTGGTAAGGCCATGCTCATGGTGTCACTTGTGGCTCTGTGTCCAGGAACCTCTCCTGGCAGGGAATGTTGGCTATTGAACCCAGGCCAGTCACGTTTAAAGAAACATGTCACTGTCCTGTCATTCTGTTTTTAAGTTGTGGCACCACATATGATCCCCCTGTGCACTGGCAGGAGTGAAGAGAAACATTCTGTTTCCTCTGCAGTTCGGAGCTGACCGCTGTCCCGGCAATGATTTAGTTTGTGACTTCCTGATAGATCAGTGCTTTGATGAATTGATTTGTCTGTTTATTTATTTATTTATCTTCTAACAGTGACTCTTAGAGGGCAGTGTCAGGAATCTTATGGGCTGAGCCACAGCGGCACCTCTTCTTGGGTGGGGGCAGCCAGTGGATGCTGTGTCCAGTTCTCCTGGTAGCTGAATTTTGGCAGTCCCCTGCCTCTCATAAAAATGATGAAGATTCCCCCCTCCCAATCCTCTTAGCACCCTGGTGTGACCTGAGCACTGCTGGATTCCTCCCACCAACCATAGAGACAGAGAGTGGGTGCTGATACAGACGGTGACCAACTTTTGCATCCCACCTGATGTCACCGTTTCTCGGAAGGGGATACTCACTCTCCCATGTGTCCTGAAAGGACCCCAGGGATCCCTAAGTAAAGCCTTTTGAGGAGATGGGCTAAGCTGGGCTTCCCAACAGTCTACGGGTCAGGTCCCTCTCCTGGGACCATCTCTAATTGGTTTGATTTTTGATTTTAGGCCACACTTGGCTGTGCTCAGGACTTTCTCCTGACTTTGCACTCAGGGATCACTCCTGGCTGGGCTCTGGCTCTGGAGGCTCTCTCCCCCCTTCACACCATTTTCCTTCTCTCTATCCCTGCCCGCCCACCGCGTAAGGGCTGCTTTGCCAAGGAGGCCTCGGCCAGCTCTGCCGTGGGCACCATCTGGGCCTTTGGTGCGGGAGAGCCTGAGCCAGGGCTGACCAATGGCTGCAGCCTCTGCCAGGCAGGCACCACCTTGAAAGCTCATGTTTTCCTGGTGTGGGGTGATGCTCCTGGCAGGAAAATCAGAGCCCACCTTGATTGATCCTGGCTCCCTCTTTGGAGGGAGTGCCTGGATGGGGAGGAAGTGTTGGAAGACAACTGGCCCCTTGGGACTCTGGTTTTTGGATACAGCTCCCAGAATCTCGGGCCTGCCCAGACTCAGCCTGACTCAGTGAGAGCTCATGTGCTGGGGTCTGGCTCTCTGCTCAGAGGCATGTCAGAATGGTCCCTGCAGAAACTTCCAGAAGGAGAGGCCTGAGCTTCTCAAGCAGGAAAGTCGTCAGCCCTGGGCCTGAGGAGGGACACAGCTGCTTCTTTAGGTTTAGGGGTGTGAAGGAGAGGGTCTAGATTCTGGCCATTTGCTCCTTCTGTTCTTGTCCCCCCCTTTCACCCCTCCTCCCACGCTGATTCTGAGGTGTATCTGCACTCTCAGCTGGCCTTCAGTTGGGGTGGAACTTTTCGGTCTCTGTCTTCTCACACCTCCCTGGCACCCCAGACTGCCTCACTAATAAACCAGGACCCTCACCCAAGTATCACAGCTTCAGGATTTGGACTTTGTCCCCCACTTTTTTTTTCCTGATGTGGAGCCTCTAAAAGCCAGGGATGTCTACAGCAGGGAGCAGAAGAGGGTTTTGTTATGTTGATGGTGGATGCTGGTGGATTTGGGGAAGCACCTAAGGATGGGGGCTGGTTGCTTGGGGAGCAACTTCTGTTAGTCCAGAGAGGGGAAAGGGACCCTTCTGGGGAAGGAGCCTAGGAAGTGGGTTCTCCTGAAACCCTCAGAAGCATGGGGAGTCTCCCAGGCTGGAAGTGGAGAGAGAGTGAGAGAGAGAGAGAGAGAGAGAGAGAGAGAGAGAGAGAGAGAGAGAGAGAAACAGAGACAGAGACACAGAGACAAAGAGAACTGAACTTACTCTTGCCTTCTTCCCTTCTTTGTATCCTACTGTTAATTCCTTGCCTTTACTTTGGAGAGTTCTTGTTTTATTTCGTTTGGGGGCCACACCCAGTGAAGCTCAGAAGCTATTCCTGGTCTGTGCTCAGGGGCATCTTCCCCAGTGGTATTGGGGATCAGATCAACCCAGGGAGTCTCTCCTGCAGCCTTCTGTGCCCTCTCTCCATCTTGACTCCACTACTTCATACCCATTTGCTGGTTTTCTGTGTCCTCTGAGCTTCACAAGCAAAGGAGCAATGAGCAAGAAGGACTTAGGTGTAATATGCTTAATCCAGATGAACTTCTTCAGTGGGGGCTGCCTGGGAGCCCCGAGGAGTCTGCGCTCCTCTCCCTGAGGAGAGGGAGAGAGAATCAGCACTGAGTTGAATGGGGGTTGACACTCCTGACTTGTGTCTGAGAATTGCATGGTACACCTTACCACATGGAGATTGGGGACTCCATCGGGGCCAATCACACTGAGGACAGACCTTGAAACAGCTCAGAAGACAGAGAGGAGGGCCCATTTTGGGTCCCTTTCCAGCAAGGTAGACTTGAGACCTCACAGTGTGTGTGTGTGTAGTGTCCTGTGTGTGTATAGTGTCCTATGTGTGTGTGTATGTGTGTGTGTGCGTCCGTGTTCTGTATGTTCTCACCATGCCTTGGTGCCCTCAGGGCTCCCATCTGACAAGACATTAGTTGCACTGGGTAAATCATTGCTGTTCTTGTCACTTTTGGTCACATCAGTTGTCGGCACTGACAATTTGTCTACGAAGAGCCTTGCCTGGAGATTCGCACTTTAGCTACTCAAATGATTCTGGGAACAGCAGGGCAATTTTATTGATTGATTGATTTGGTTTTTGGGCCACACCAGGCAATGCTAAGGGGTTACTTTTGGCTCCAACTCAGGAATCACTCCAGGCCGACTCAGGGAACTGTACAGGGTGCCGGAAATCAAACCAGGGTCAGCTGCATGCAAGACAAGTGCCCCCACCACTGTCCTAATGTTTTTGCCCAATAAGGTATTTTTAGACTTTGGAGGAAGATATTAGGGAAAGTGCCACTAGGAATTTGGTTCATTCCAGGATCTGGAAACAGAAACACAGATCTGAAGGGCTGTCTTGTGGGAGACTGCTGTGAAGGCATCCTGGGTAGGTTAGAACTTTGTAAAGAGATGTAGAGGGTTAGCAATCCATATATTGCCAGGTGACACTGAGCTATATCTCTGGAAAAGGAGAGAAAGCACCTAGAGACATCATAGTGGCAGGGTATTGATGTCAGGAAGGAGTCCAAGAGAACAGGCTGAGCGAGCAATGGTAAGTGGGAACCAGGCCAGATCTGCGTGGATGGGCATGGTTCAGACCGTTGGGTTCATGGTTTGAGACAGTACGGGAGATGCCCAGAGTAGGGCCTTGCACTGGCTGGACTGGGATGGAGTTGACGACAGAGAAGAAGGTGTCTAGTTTGGGGTTCAGGTCCTGTGGGTGCACCAGGTTACTTGAGCCCAGTCTTTCCCAGGCTCCATTCCACTGCATTGGCATCCCAGACACCATGAAGCAGGCAAACACTTTATTTCCCACAGGGATGAGAATAAGAACTTGGGCTTCAGCTCCTCATTTTGCCTTTAGCCTCTGGTCTTGTAGGACTCAGTTGATTAGTTCCAGTTGGGTCTAATTTTCTTCACCAGCAAAATAAAGGTATTGGATCTGAAGCTTTTCACACACACACACACACACACACACACACACACACACACACACACACATCCATAATTTCAGCAGGATGGTGGCAGCTGATGTGTGGAGTAGAATAGGCCTCTAAGATTTCATTTGGCATGATGCTGGATTAACAACAACAACAACAACAACAACAACATCAACAGCGATAATAATAGTACCTTTTCAAAGCACTACAGGTCCTTTACTGGAATAATTCTCTAAAAGTGACTGGAGTGTACAGAGTCCCCCAGACCAACTCAGAGACAGAACATTCACTGTCTGTGATGATCTCTTGCATCTTGCAGTCTTAATGCTTCAAGTGCGGTAACGCTTTACCTGTTTCCTCTGGGAATTGTGGTATCAAGGCAGCACAATCGATGTTTCCTATTAGACCTTCCTGGGTGTGGGAAGAAACTGTGCCTGTTTTTTGACCACAGCGCTGAAGAGTCTCAAAGCAGGTGGCTACCACGGAGACCATTTATTTAATAGAGCACTTGGAGGAGAGTCAATGAGATTGAAAACAGCTGAAGCAACTTCTTCTTTAAGCCCAGTGTTGGCTATTTCAGCGACTGTAATGATGGGGCTGGAGAGAAAAAGCAACTGGAAAAATTGATTCAGAGCTGTGTGGACTGGGGATTCTGTGTGTGTGTGTGTGAGTGGATTATGAGTGCCTGAATGTGTGTGTGTATGAGTGGTGCATTTGAGTATGAGTGTCTAAGTGTGTGCATGTTGACTGTATGTATAAATGTCTAAATATGCCTTTAAATGTGTGCATATGTATGTGTCTGAGTGTGTACACATGTGTGTGCATGAATGTCTGAATGTGTGTCTGAGTGTTCATGTGTGTGTGTGTGTGACAGACCCCATTGTCATAGCACCTGTGAAGCATTTTCCACCTGTAAAGTTTGAGTAGCACAGTTGTGGCACACACCTTGGAGTGGTGGTGTGTCCTGGCTGCTGAGTAGAGGGTGGATCTTGTGCTTGCACCCACACCCTTCTGCATCCTGTGTGTGTGATGGGTTCCTGGTGTCTCCTCCTCAATGTTCCTCCTGGAACTCCTGCTCCTTCAAGGTAAAGGCCTCTCTTCTTCCTCTATTACAAGAGACCACCTGTTTTTATCTGCATTTCTGTGCACCATCACCACTAAGACTCAAAACTTTCTGAAGAAGTAGTAGGTAACCTGAAGGCCTATTTCGGGGTCACTTTGATAAGCCAGAAAGGCAGGTGCAGTGGATGCTAACGAGAATGCCAGCAGGCTCCTCCATGCCTTGAAGCAGCAGATAGAGATATTCACAATAGCTTCACCATTCTTTTTTTAACACTCTTCATAGTTTGGAGAAGATCCAAAGTGGGTGCAGGTTGAACTATCATATCTTTTCTTCGTTCATTTGTTTTTTTTTTTTTTGGACCACACCCGGTGACGCTCTGGGTTTACTCCTGGCTATTCGCTCAGTAGTCGCTCCTGGCAGGCACGGGGGACCATATGGGGTACCAGGGGATCGAACCGCGGTCCATCCTAGGTTAGCGCAGGCACCTTATCTCCAGCATCACCACCCGGCCCCCGTTCATTTGTTTTATGGCAGGGATCAAACCCAAGTCCTCTCACACAGAAGGCATGTGTGCTGTCACTGAATTGTACCTTCTTCCCATGTTTTTGGAACAATCTTTTGAACACAGCCCACATGTCTGTCAGGGTATTGGACATGCAATAAAGGAAAGTTACTCAGCAATAAAGAAGAAAAGACTTCTTTTTTTTTTGGTTTTTTGAGCCACACCCGGTTATGCTCAGGGGTTACTCCTGGCTATTCACTCAGAAATCGCTTCTGGCAGGCACGGGGTACCATATGGGGAACAGGGGATCGAATCGCGGTCCGTCCTAGGTTAGCGGAAAAGACTCTTCTTACCCATGGCAACATGGGTGAATTCTCCAAAACTTGGATTAAGAGAAAAGAGCCAGTCACCAAATAACATGCTACGTGGAATTATACTATTCATATAGAAACCAAATATAATGAGTGTAGGATATCACTCAGAAGGAGTTTACCATCAAACTGTGGTTTCTATGGGAGGGAAATGGAGGTAGGGGTCATCTAACCCAACTTAACCTATTTAGAGCATCAAGAAATGGAACATTTACTGCCCTTTTCTCTGCCTGCAGTTACACACCATCCCATGCTCACGAACCTTCCAGAATTTGTGCCCTTCTTGCTCTGGCTTGAATAATAAAAACCTCAGGAACTAGCTGAACCATAAGCCGCAGGTTCCCAGGAGCCAGACCTGTCTTTCCATTTCAGTGCTCACATCTGCCTTGGTCCAACGCTGGCAGGGCCACCTTGAATGGACCACGTGATCATTTACCACCTTGGTGTTGGCCTTGGGACTCCTTTAACCAGAGGACCACCTTCGCTGTTCAAAATAACCTTGAGAAGCAGAATTATTATTTTTCTTTTGATTGCCTGCCTAGTTTCCAGATTAGCAGTGGGTAAGGAAAGCAACTAACTACTTAGTCAAGACCAGCGGGCAGAGAAAGGAAGGGAATCCGTGAAGGGAGGGATGCAACCAAGTCGAAAATGGACAAGAGGCTCTTACTAGGTAGAGCCTTCGGGGGTAGGGCACGTCCAGAATTCCAGTCAGCCAGCCAGTGTGTGTGTGTGGGGTGAGTGGGGCCATATGTACCCAAGCGGTGACATGCTCTCGGGCTCACCCCTGCTGGTAGCTTTGGAGGTGGTGGGTGGCCTTGAGGCGACTTGAGTTAGGTAGAACTTGGAAAACAAGGAAGGAAGCAAGTGAGTGTGGGATTTCGCAGAGATGCGGTGCACAGCGGATTCTGGCTGCCTGGGAGCAGAAGAAAAAGGGGGCTCTGTGCTGTGGGGGTGGCCAGGCTCAGGGAGGAGCAGCCTTGGAACAGATTTGTGTTCGCATGTGGATGTATGCGTGTGTGTGTGTGTGTGTGTGTGTGTGTGTGTGTGTGTGTGTCTGTGCGCGCGCGCGTCGGCGCGCCTGTGCGTGGAGGGGGGAGAACTGATGCACGGAGCGCGCGGCGCTGGCGGGGATGTGAATTATTGATTCTCCTGCCTCGCTCGCTAGACGCTCGGGAGCGGGCGGAGAGCGCGGGGTTCAGCATCGCGGGGTTCAGCATCGCGGGGTTCAGCACCGCGGACAGCGCCCGCAAGCTCTCAAGCCCGCACGCCCGCCTGCCAGCCCGCCCGCCCGCTCGCCACCGATCTGGCCTGCTTCGCCGTCGCCAACCGTGCGCTCCGGGGAGCCGGTGGCCGCGCGCCGCGCCGCGCCACCGCCGAGAGACTGCGGGGTCTGCCTCGGCCACCTCCGGGGAGGGCTGCGGGCGGGCGTGCGGGAGACGCTCCGCGCCCCTCTCCAGCTTGCGCGGGGGCTGCCACCAGGGCTGCGTCTCGCCGGCGGAGAACAAGTGCCCAAGTTAGCGTGGGGAGGCAGCTGGGGGGCGCTTCTGCTCCCCCTCTTCTCCTCCTTCTCCTCCTCCTCTTCTTTCACCGAGGCCACCGCCGCAGCAGCACGCGTTGGGAGCCCCCCGCTTAGCTGGAGCCGTGACGCCCCGATTGGCCCTCTCCAAATTTGGGAGCTCTCCAGATTCCCGCCCGAGAGGACGCCAAGCGGGGGAGCAGCACCCAGCGTTGCGGGGGGACCCCCGCCGCAGCCTAGCCCAGCTCAGGGTCGGAGAGGGAGGCAGCTAGCT
>PVKC010038853.1:0-12604 GCA_004027635.1 Crocidura indochinensis
AAAAAATCAGGAAATCATCATTAATGTAGTAGTCAGGTCAAAGTTTAAAAGTTACCATTTTTTGGAGTCTTCGATATCTCCCTTCTAACATCCAACTTAAAGAAGGAAATCATTAAAAGTTTGTTGCATGTTATTCTCCAAAGGCAATAAAATTAATTAGGGAGATATGCAGGTTGCTGATTTGCTTGATTATATATTCCTACCTAAAGTGCAAAATCTCTCTGCTAGCTTTGTTGCCTAAAGGGCTTTTGGTTGATTCATCACCTCGTTCACTCAGAGGGTTGATCATTGTAAATGACTTTATTGACCCATGGCTTGCTTCAGCATCACATGCTCCAATGAACCACACAAGTAACAGCTGCTAAGTGCAGGTGAGGAGCCATCATGGAATTTTCCAGGACTGAGTCAGCATTCTCTCTACCATCAGCCTCCCGTGCTGTCAGTTTGCTGAAGTTGGGGTTGGCAGGCATAATTTGGAAATGGGCTCTGCCTACAAGAATATCTTTTCCTTATGGACATTCGTGACTATAGAGAGTCATAAAGGGAATCTATTTGAATAATCTGAGTTCCAAATAGTGTATTCTAAGTCTTTGGAAATTGTAATTCTAACATCATGTGATAAAATAGCATTCAATATTTAGGGGTTGACATAATTAGTTGAGATTCATTAGATATCTTTAAACATTGCAGAAAAAATAAACAGATATCTAATTTGTCAAAGATAACTTAAATGCAGAGAAATGAGAATAAGGAGATCTCATCTGACCTCAATTCTTGCCACTGAATTTTTTGTCACATTTCCATTGGTAAAACATACCTCAATCAAATAATATAGAATACTTACCATATATTTTCAAAGAATTCTGTCTACAATTTGACTAAATTTAGAAGTTTGATTATGTCAATGGTACAGAAAGGATATCTGACAAGTACATAAATGGAGCAAAGAAATCCTAGAAGTATATAAAATATACAGTATTTAATGAATATTTTATATAGTATGTATTTACATATATTTAATATAACATAATATAAAAATTTTATGTTGTATACATTAAGTATATTAATTTTATACATATATAAAGAGAAAACAAGTCACAGCATAGAATAAAATACAAAAGTATTTGATAAAAAAGTTAAGTAAAACATGCAAAGAGCTTTTAAAATTCAGTAATTGCAATAAAGAATTTGATTGAAAAAAATTGATGGGTTGGGAGAATAATGCAAAGCTCAGGAGTACATATTAGCTTGCACAGACCCTAAATTTTATCTAGAAATCTCAGTACTCTCTATACTCAGTACTCACTCAGTACTCTCTTTGAGTAGTGAGTACTGTCATGTGTCCCTTTTATTCCCAGCACTGCACACCAGAGTAGATCAGGGCATGAGCAAGGAAATAAGAAAGGTTATAGTAAGGATATTCTGGGACCCACACCATCTTTATGGGTGCAAAACTGGACCCACAAAGATGACTGTTTTAAATAGCTATCTCACCAGAAATATTTAAGATTCAAAGAGCAAGAAAAGATCAATGATTTAAATAAATAACTCACCAGTAGCAGACATACGAATAAAAGAGCAAGAATGCAGTTTAATAATTTACTACAAGATTAAGTTACCTTTTACTTTTATTTCCAACAATAAACTTCCTGAGAATTTGCACAAATGCATTTAAAATATACCCATATAAGTATGTGCATGGATGTTTAAAGAATTTTTATTCATAATGGCCCAAAATGGAAAACAATCAAGATAACAGTCTGTGGGAACAGGTTATAAAATATGTAGAAAATCAAAAACAAGTAAAACATAGGTTTGGGGTGGAGAGAATGCACATGTCAAGTACATGTATTGCCAATGTGGTGGACCTGAGTTCGATCCTCAGCACCACATATTGTCCACCAACCACTGCACTGCCCCGAGAGATATGTGAGTACAGAGTTGGGAGTTAGTCCTACATACTGCTAGATGTGGCCACAGAAAGAACAAACGAAAAGATTACATATTGACAGTTAAATAATAGTTTCACACTGAGAAAGTGGAATATTACTCAGCAATTAAACGAAGACGAAATGATGCTAAATGTTTATTACTAAGTGAAGGAAGATGAAAATGATATTGTAATTCTAACTTGATGGCATTATTTTAAAAATTTAACAATACAGACAATACAAAAAGTAGAAATGGCCAGTAGTGTATGGCAACAAAATAAAACTCAGCAAAACAAACTGAGCAGAAACCCAAGGAGTAGGTAAATATAGAACTAAAGAATTAGAGCTAGATAATAAAAAAAATAATTTAAAAAGTGAAAAAATGCATTAAATATGATATACTTGATTTAAATAATGCTGGTTCGTTGAGGAATAGATTACATATGCATATCATTTTCTTATTTTCATCTTGTAATATCTTCATTATTAATTTTCTCAACAATTTCAAACTATAATCATGCCATTTCTATTATGTGAATTCTGTGATATTTTTTACAACCTTGTATAAGTGTATCAGTCTCAAGATGAAAAAGGAACACAATGATTTTAATGCAATATGTAAAAATGCAACAAAGATTACAATATATTTAATTATCAATTTCATTGGCATATAAAATTTCCTATAAAAACTAGAGATCAATTATAAATGTGTGACCTACTTTGAGCATTCATAAATCCAAAGGGTAAAGGAAATGGTGAAAATTGATTTGTCAGTTAAAATAGTTAATGTACACAATAAACTCAAATGAATAAAAATAAGTTAATATCAAGAGTTTTAAAACTGCTTGGGGTCAAGCAACATTGTAAATTTATTCCATATGCAAAGAAATTCTAGAGATTAGTTTTTAATAATGTCCAAAGATTCTCCCAAGAAACATGGATGGTGAATATATAAACTATTTTAGAAAATGAATAAGCATCTCAAACACTAAACAAAATGTGAAAAATATCATAATTAAAATGAAAATAATAAAAATTATAAAAAGTACAGTACTGGGGCTGGCAAGGTGGTGCTAGAGGTAAGGTGTCTGCTTTGCAAGCGCTAGCCAAGGAAGGACCGCGATTCGATCCCCCAGTATCCCATATGGTCTCCCGAAGCCAGGGGCAATTTCTGAGCGCTTAGCCAAGACTAAACCCTGAGCATCAAATGGGTGTAACCCCCCCAAAAAAAAACAAAAAAAGTACAGTACTAAAATTAATTCATTTCAAAATATATAATAATTTTAAAAGATATACCAATAACATTTATTGAAAATAAAATAATCAAATTTAAATAATTGAATGAGAATATGTAAACTATATAACCAATAACCTTAGTAATCACCTGATATTATTAAAATGGTCATACTAATTCAGTCGACTCTGGTGTATTTCTACTGTTTCTAATAAGTACCTTGAAAATACCAGGGCCGGGCGGTGGCGCTGGAGGTAAGGTGCCTGCCTTGCCTGCGCTAGCTTTGGACGAACCACGGTTTGATCCCCCGGTTTCCCATATGGTCCCCCGGGCCTGCCAGGAGTGACTTCTGAGCACATAGCTAGGAATAACCCCTGAGCATCACTGGGTGTGGCTAAAAAAACAAAAAAAAAGAAAATACCAATTCAACTGGTAAAAATTTGAATAGCAATACACTTTACAAAACATGGTATACTAAGTGCTTTAATCTGACACATTCAATAATACATGCAAAGCCTTCTTTGAAAGGAAGATATAAATAGGAATATCTTACTTCACAATAATTTTTCATTATGACCTATTAGTATTAGAATAATAATATCTATTACTCCTCAATAAGTAATATTTTCATTTTACCAATTGCCATATGGTTGACAAATAGGGAAAAGACTACAGTGGTATAAGGGATATTGGTGTGAACAAAAATGTTTTTATCATATTAAATTTCTTTTATTGTTTTGTTTTGTGTTTTGGGCTACCCCCGATGATACTCAGGGGTTACTCTTGACTATGCACTCAGAAATTGCTCCTGGTTTGGGGGACCATATGGAACACCAGGGATAAAATCGAGGTCTGTCTTGGATCAGCTGCATGCAAGGCAAACATCCTATGGCTGCACTATAGTCCAGCCCCTAATATTAAATTTCTGAGATTACATGCATGAAGGTACCACCAAAATATTAACAAATCCTAAAATTTATAAATCAAATTATTATAACCGAAGAAATTTTCCTTGTGTTATTATCATTTGAGGCATTTTCTGTTTTTAACATTAGAGTCATATTTCAAAATACTTATAATTTCATAAATATCATAAATACATAACTCTCAAATGTTTCTTTAACATTCCCTCTACTAATTACTGAAATAATTATAATTATTTTTAATAAAAGAAAAGAAAACTGCTTAAAAGCTAGTGAATAATTTTGTAATTAGTGTTCATTGAGTTTGAAAATCTTTACTACTGAAGTTCAGATACCCAGTCAAGAGCTTAAATTGAACAGCTGGTTGTGACAGATCAAAAGTGTGCTTAGCATGCACAAAATGCTAACTGGTATGTTGAGAAAGTTCTATCGCTGGAGGCAACTCATTTGTTTGTATTAGATGTAGTACAGTTATGGTCCCAATAGAGATCCATAAACTCTTGATATTAACCAGAACAAAATGGTCTGTAATGGAACTCAGGCAAAACTCTGAAGTGAAGGAAACCAGTATGGAAGCCTTTAACCCATATTTGTCCTTGATCTCCGTTTTATTGAAAAAGAACCAGAGTAATAGTTTGAATTTTGTTATCATTAATATTTGAGATTACAAATTTAAACTTTGGGACAACCGTGTCATATTAGTTAAATAAGTTAATAGGTTTAATTGTAGTTCATTTGCACACATTGCATACATTCCATTACTTATTTCCCAAGACAACTATGTCCATATCTCTTAAAGACTTTGCAACTCAGTACTACACTTTTCCCCCAACTTCCATCCCCACTTTTTGGATATACTGAGGACCTTATCTTTGCTCACAATTACTTCATTGAACACAGTACTCATTTTGGAAACTCTTACATAGCAGGAATTTTGAGGGCATTTTTCAGAACTGGAAAATTATTCGACTGATTTGTTTTACTGCCTCTCACATGGCAAAATAGCACATTAAAAAACGCAATTATTACATGTTATGCTATCTTTGGCTCTTGGGTAAGAGCTTGCAAAGATTTGGGATATTTAGACTCGTTTCCAGCCAATACCTGGTCAACATTGTTCAATAGTTTACTGCTAGGGCCACAATGAGATGCTTAGTCGAACAGTTCTGTAGTCAGCAGGACTGACCTGGTAGATCTCAGTGAATCATTTAATGATGGGAATCAATCTATATTCATTGAACATCCAAGGGTACCACTAGTTCCTTGACATCTGAGATATCTTTCTGGACCCATATGTACTACTTAGGAAAAGTTTAATATTTACTAGATTCTTCTCTTTTTTCCCCCCTGTACTCTAAGGATCATAAATGAAAGGCAAGAATGCTATCAGTACTCAATCACTATCTAACAACTCCACTTCCCCTAGCTAGGACAAGAACCACACGGTGAGTTAAAAGAAAAACGCATCTAACAGTGATTTAAATTTCATTCAAAAGTACTTTTGTCACTGACCAGAATAGATTATCTTTATATTTATAGTCTGTTAATATTAATGCCATTTCACAATAGTAGGTAACTTTTAATAGTGTGATATTTTCTTCCATCAAATATATTGTCACCTTTGTATGATATAATGGGCTATTTTGAAGCAGGCATGAAGGAAAATTTGCAATGTATATATACTAGATGCAATGTAGGTGATTTACTTGAGGGAACCTGAAAATCCTATCAATCAAGCTTTTCAATATATGTGAACTGAATTTTGGGATGGAAGTAAAAAATGCTCTATTTGTAGAAATTAAATTAAGCCTGCTAGTGGTTGGAATGTTTGTTAGAATATCATAAGAAGGATATGAGTTATTCATATTGCTGATATATTGATACTGACAAAAACTCAGTTGACCAAACGTCAATAATACCTATAAACAAAAACATTCTGATTTTTTTTTATTCCCTACTCTTAACTTCACATGTACATCAAATTAGCTCTGACAATTATACAATTATCTACTTGGCATCAATTCCTCTAGAAACACTACATTTGATGGAGTAATATTAGGAAATCCATCTCAAGAATGAAAGATGAATAATTCATGTTAAAACCTCCCAACAGCAAGTTGTAAAACACTGCGGGGGTGGGGGGGGAATCACAAAGCATTTTAAGTGGTCCTTGAGATGCTGACATATTTTGCTTTCTTTTTATTTTTCAATGCTTTCAAATAAAGAGTCTGCTTTGATTCTATTTGCTGGAGTTGATGGAAATGAGAGTAAAATGTAATCACATAAAAATCTACCTTATTTCCTTTTCTTGCAAAGCCTTTGCATTAGATTATTATAAGTTATGAAAAATTACTGAGGGTATTAAATGTATAGATTGGTGTTGAGTAAATAATCTACTTTACCTATCAAGAAAATTCACAGTAATATTTTACCTGTAAAATAAAACCTATTAAGTACACAATCCCTCTTATTTTTGTTTTGTTTTTTGTTTTGTTTTGGGGTCACATCCGGCAGCGCTCAGGGGCTACTACTGGCTCTATGTTCAGAAATTGCTCCTGGCGGGCTCAGGGGAACATATGGGATAACGGACTAGAATCACCGTCCTTCTGCATGCAAGCCAAACGCCCTACTTCCATGCTTTCTCTCCAGCCCCAACAATCTCTCTTTGACTGTTGATAGATAGCTCAGCAGGAAGGGTACTTATTTTTCTTGTAGCCAACCCAAGTTGTATTGCAAGTATTCCAAATACCCCTTGAGTTCTGCCAGTATAGTAATTCCTCAATGCAAATCAGGAGTAAACTTTTGAGTTCACCAACTATAGGCCCTATCTCTCAAAAAAAAAATGAAATGAATACCCACTTGCCTTACCATATTGAAAAATTAAGGCTTTTTTATATTTTGTAGTCCTTTCTTAGTAAGAATGCAGTTTTCACATACTTCTAACTTATTTTGATACCATTTGTAACATTGTTGCAATTATTTTGAAGCATGTTATTTTCTCAAGTCAGAATTTCTATGTTTATAACCCTGGAAAAAGCTGAGCTCTAAAAGAGACTCTCACAAAAATTGTAATTTTGGAAATAATAAGAAAAGGGCATAGCAACTCTTGAGAAAAGTATTTGCAAGAATAGATCCCTGGGTCGATTATCTGGATTTTTCAAGCATGGGGGAAATTATCTCTTCTGATGAAGGAAATTTCCTCTTACTGATGAGAGAGACTTAGAGAGAAACATAGGAGCTAAATTTCGTAACATATTCATATGGCCCAAAATTTTTTCAGACTTCCTTTGATCTAATACTTTAAAACGATGTTTTCTTTTTCAGATATGTTTCTTATTTATTCATTTGTACATTCTTGATAATAGCTAAAACAACTATAATATCTTATAATCTTATGGCTGAAACAATAATTCAATTGGTTAGAGCTATTTGCCTTGTATGCGGCCAACCTGGGTTCAACATCAGCAGTTCCCAAAGTACCACCATGAGTGATATCTGAGTGCAGAACTAGGAATGATCCATGTATATATCATAAGTGTGGCAAAACTCACCCCCAACAAATAATCCATAGTTAGAGTCATACAATCATTAATACAAATTTTGGATTGTGTTTAAGGCTTGAATTCTGAAACTTTGTACTAGAAAACCAGTCATCACAAGTAAGCATGTTTGGCTATTTGATTAATTGGGAAGCCACTGCATACTATAGATTTGCAAGGCCCCATTTATCATTAGCAAATAATTCGTTACAGAGCTCATTGTCAAGGACAAGATAAAATCAATTTCCAAAACTCAATACTGGTTTCTCACTACATTTCTCTACTTTCAACTTCCAGGTCAACTTTTACTTTGTAGAGAGAAGAGCAGAAATCACAAAGATATTTGTCTCTGTTTTCTTGCTTCTTTTAAGCAGAGAGATAGATGAATGCTTATCTTGGAACACTGAAACTGCATGATAAAAAACAGGTTAAGGGATATATAGAAAATGCTAGAAATCAGCTGTCACCTTAGAAAGGGAAGAAAATCAAAAGTTTTTTTTCTTCTCAAGATCTTTCAGATTAAAATTAATGCTTTTAAAAGTGTCCAAAACAAACTTTAATGTATACTCTGTCTTGTAATATTCTGTCCCAACTTTATAAAAATAATGGGCTTTTAAACAATTTAGTCTCATGATAGCTACTTTTTTGTTTTTTGGAGCGGCCCCACACCTGATGTCACTCAGAGGTTACTTCTAGTTCTATGCTCAGGAATAATTCCTGGGAAGCTCTGGGGAACATATGGGAACTTGGCAACTAAACTAGGTTCACATGCAAGAAAATACTCTACGTTTGAGATATCCCTCTAGCCAGAAGAGTGTTACTTTTCTTACCCTTTTGTTGGTGGAGGTGCATATCCAGTGGGGGCTCTCCAGAGTCACTCCTAAAGTACTCAGAGTTGTGCAGGATATTAGAGATTTAACCCAGCAACAGCGTATTGCAAGGCAAATGCATTTCATCCAGTATTTTCTCTCTACACTCAGTACTTAATTTTTAAGCCATTAAAACTTAAAAGATGGACAAGTACCTTACTCTTGTGAGGGGAAGATCACTGCTTTGCTGATGTTGAATGCATTGAAAGCAATGTAAGGCAACTAGGCAGACTAGAAGCAGAAAAAGTAAACCAAATGTTCATGACAATCAATTCTGAAGTGCAGGTGGAGTATGGTGAGTTAATGAGCAATTAGAGTAGCCTACAAAAATAAAATTAAAAAGTGTGTTTTATATATATGTATACATATATAGACATATATACATGTCTATACACATATATGCAAGTATATGCGTGTACATATATATATATATTTATACATTTCCAACCTCTTTCATTCCAGCTAACACTGCCTAGTACTTCAGTACTTTCCTGACAAAACTCATTCAGATGCAATGAAACAGGCAAGAAAAGGAGAAATATTTTCAAACCTCATTCCCATATTAAATATTTGATAAAGAGGCTGAAAAGCAGAAGTTTAATAGATGGGATATGTTTTTATTTTGTTTAAATTTATTTTTGTCTTCTAATTGGAGTACTCTTAATCTGTTCTCATTCTTTAATTTCAGTCACTATAATATTTAAAAATATTCACTTATTCATACTTAGGGGTAGAAAAGTATGTGTTGAATGACTCAATGTGGATAACAATAAGGCATTTTAGATATGTTTTAAAAAATTTCTAAATTTAGACACAGTTATTAGTGAAAATCAGCACTAGTGTCTTTGTATCTATGCCCATGTTGATACCAGGCACTGCTCCAAACTTTTCGCCAGCAAAGTCCACAGAACCCTTGAATCATAGCAAATATGGAAAAAACAATTTGTCTTTGTTATCAAGAGAATAAAATTAATTTTTCAAATGCAAAACACAAAGCAGACAAGAGTTTGATCTAAGTTCTTTAGAGTTATTTAGACTACAACAAAAAAAAAAGCTAAAAAGAAGCCTTGCAGACAGAAACACTATCTTTAAAGTCAAACATTTGTTTTCTTTACCTTTCTATAAATTCCATTTCAGAAATGATTTTAGAAAATTATTCTGCAAAGAAAATAAGCTCGTATTGTTCTTGATGATAATATTACACATATTGGTGAAAATTTTGTTCACAGTAGAGTTAAAGGGCAATTTTCAAGGAGAATGTTTGGCTATAAATTGGTCTGTTATCTAGCTCTATTCTAGAAGTCCAAGTCATATTTAATTATGACAAGAGAACTTACTAGCTAGACTGTATAAATAATACCCTAGCTACCTCGCCTATAATATCGATACTAAAATTGAATGAAAAAATATAGGTAAAATGCATGCATTATAAAAGGTGGGTCAAGCAAAATATTTAATATAATTGTTGACAAATCTGAAAGAAGATATCAATAGCAACACAATAATAGTTGGAGACCTGCACATTACCCTGTCACCCCTTAATAGGACAACCAAATTGAAACCAAAAAGAATATACTAGCTCTGAAAAGTGAAATGGAAGAAAATGGACTAGTAGATATATAGTGCACTCCATTCTCAGAAAACTGGAAACACAGTCTTCTCCATTGCATCTGGTTCATTCTTCAGGATAGACCACATGCTTGCCCATAAACTATATCTCCATAAAGTCAATAAATTAGAAATCATACAGACTACTTACTCAGTTCACAAGGACTGAAATTGAAAGTGAACTACAAAGGGACACAAAAGAAATACTTTAACACCTCTAAATTAAACAGCTCAATACTGAACAACAAGTGGGTCGAGATGAAATCAAAGAGAAATCAAATCATTCCTGGAAACAAATGGTAATAAAGACACAAATTGTCAGAATTTATGGTACGCAGCAAAAGCCGTACTAAGAGGAAAATTTATAGTTTAAAAGCACACATCAGAAAGGCAGAAGGGGCCTATATAAAAAGCTTAATGACACAGTCTTTAAAATGAAAAACAAAAGCAATGAAAAATAGGGAGGCAAAAGAAAATAAAGCGTGGAGCAGAAATCAATGAAGTCAAAATAAAAATAAAACAATCAGAGAGATCAAATAAAGCAAAAGTTGGTTCTTTGAAAAACTAAAAAGTTTGATAAACCCCTACAAAAGTCAAAAAGCAACAGAGAGAGAGAGAGAGAGAGAGAGAGAGAGAGAGAGAGAGAGAGAGAGAAACCTGATAAACTGAATAGAATAAGAAGAGAGATCACTACAGATACTGCAGAGATTCAAAGGGTAATCAGAGACAACTTTGAGAAACTCTATGCCAGGAAACTTGAGAACCTTAAAGAAATAGATAAATTATTGGACTCAAAAATCTTCCATGGTTGAACCAGGGTTATCTATCATATCTAAACAGAACCCATCATTATTGATGAAATAAAAATGATAATCAAAAGTCTTCCCAAAAAACGCAAAAAAAAAAAACAAAACAAAAAAAAAAAAAACCAGGCCCTGATGGATTCACTAATGAATTATTTCAAACCTTTATAGAGGAACTACTACCAATGTTTTTCAGGCTCTTTCAAGAAATTGAAAAATTAGGAACATTTCTAAAGAGTTTTTATGAAGCTAACATCTCCTTGATACCAATACCAGACAGAGATGCTGCAAAAAATGAAAAGTACAGACCAGTATCCCTAATGAATACATATGCAAAGATCCTAAACAAAATTCTGGCAAATATAATACAATACCTTATCAAGAAAGTCATACCCCATGATCAAATAGGTTTTATTTCAGGAATTTAAAGATGTTTTCACTATGTAAATCAATCAACATAATACACCATATTAACAAAAAGAAAAATAAAAACAATATAATCATATCAATAGATGCAGAGAAAGCATTTGATAAGGCCCAACTCCCATTCTTGATAAAATAAGAAACGCTCAGCAAAACGGGAATGGATGGAACTTTTCTCACTATAGTCAAGGCCATCTACCACAAGCCAATGGCAAATATTATTCTCAATGGAGTTTAAATAAAAGGCTTTCCTCTAAAATTTGGTACAAGTCAAGGCTGTCCACTCACCAATTCTGCTCAATATATTTTGGAATTTATTGCCATAGTAATTGGGCAAGAAAAAGATATCCAGAGCATCCAGATAGGAAAAGAAGAATTAAAGCTCTCATTGTTTGCAGAAGACATGAATACTGTATTTAGAAAATCTGAAAGACTCTACCAAGAAGCTTCTAGAAACAATAGATTCATATAGCAAAATGACAGGCAACAAAATCAACATGCAAAAAAACAATGGCCTAATTATATACCAATAATAATAGAATAAAAATGAACATCAAAAAACATTCCAATTCACATTAGCATCCCTCAAGTTCATATCTTGGAGTAACTTAACTAAAGATGTAAAGGACCTATACAAAGAAAACTACAAAACACTGCTTCAAGATATAAGAGGACAAAAGGAAATGGAGACACATAACATACTCTTGGATTAGGAGAATTAACATCATTAATAAGTCAATACTCCCCAAAGCATTGTACAGATTTAATGCAGACCCTTCAAAAATACTAATGATATACTTTAAATAAGGGGATCAAACAGTTCTGAAACTTTTTTGAACAATAAACACCCGTGAAGAGATAGAGCAACCCCTGGTCAAAGGTGTATAGGAGGCATCACTTGCACCAATTTTAAACTATATTACAAAGCTATAGTCATTAAAACAGCACAGTATTCGAATAAAGATCAGTGGAATAAACTAGATTATTCAGAAAATGTTCCACAGACATTAGTGTCCCCAGGTAAAATGGCAATAGATGCAATATTGAGCAAGGAAAGCCTCTTCAACAAGTGGTGCTGGGACAACTAGTCAGTCACTTGCAACAAAGGAGCTCAGATCTTCATCTAACACCCTGCACAAAGATCAAATGCAAATGAATGAAAGACCTTGATATCAGATCCAAAACCATAGATATATAGAACAACATATTGGTAAATCACTTCAAGACATTGAGATTAAAGGCAATTTCAAGGCAAAACAGAATTCTCCAAATAT
>PVKC010038854.1:0-12669 GCA_004027635.1 Crocidura indochinensis
TTTTTTTTTTTTTTTGGTTTTTGGGCCACACCCAGTGACGCTCAGGAGTTACTCCTGGCTATGCGCTCAGAAGTCGCCCCTGGCCTGCGGGACCATATGGGGCATGGGGGATCGAACCGCGATCTGTCCAAGGCTAGCGTGGTAAGGCAGGCACCTTACCTCCAGCGCCACCACCTGGCCCCAACATTTTTTTCTTATATGCAAACCTAATCCTGATGGAGGACAGTTTAGTATTTTATTGCCAAATGCGAGTCCTTTTATTTTATTTTATTATTATTATTATTATTTTTTTTTTTTTTGGTTTTTGGGTCACACCCGGCAGTGCTCAGGGGTTACTCCTGGCTCCATGCTCAGAAATTGCTCCTGGCAAGCACGGGGGACCATATGGGGCACCAGGATTCGAACCGATGACCTTTTGCATGAAAGGCAAACACCTTACCTCCATGCTATCTCCCGGCCCCCGGGTCCTTGTATTTTATAGGGTGAAATTGATTCAGGGAAATAAAGTAATTTGTATCTTGTCATGGTACAACAGTGATATTACAGAATTATGCAGTAATCATACTATTGCTAAAATAATATAGGTTTACATTCATTTTATACATTTCTTTATTAACTTTAAATTTCTTTTATCTTGTTTCTCGTCACTGAGTTTTCTGTGTCCTATTCTATTATTAAAACCATAAATACTATGCCAAGAATTCTTTGTGCTATAGTTTTCTGAAGTTGTTCTGAGAAAGGGTGGTAAGGCCGTGAATCCCTAGCTGATAGAGATTTATTGGAGAGATACATCTCTGTAGTTATAGCCACTACAACTTCACACAGTACTACAAAACATTTAAGGTAGTTAAGTATAATAATGTAGGGTCTTTGTCTTTCTTTTATTTATTTTTTTTGGTGGGGGGGGCACACCCGGCAGTGCTCAGGGGTTACTCCTGGCTATCTGCTCAGAAATTGCTCCTGGCAGCCACGGGGGACCATATGGGACACCGGGATTCAAACCAACCACCTTAGGTTCTGGATCGACTGCTTGCAAGGCAAACACCGCTGTGCATCTCTCCGACCCCGGATCTTTGTCTTTCTATAATAAAACCTTGATGACTTCATTAGTTAAAGAAGAATCCCTCTGTATAGATTTGCTATTATAGATTTTGAAGGTTTTAATTCTTTTCTTCTTAGGCAACTGTTCTTTTATGCTGGGGGGTTATTCATCTAACAGCAGTTATTAAATACATACTGTTTTATATGCCTGGGGATATTATGGTCCTTCAAAAAAAAAATCACTGGCTTCCAAAGACTATAGGCTTATGGGGAAGTCAGATAATACAAAATAAGTGAGCAATTATGAATGGAGAAAGCCAACATTTTCTTTAAAAAAACAAAAAAGTTAACTCAACATTCCCAAATAGAAACAACATATGTTTTAGGTTTAATTTATTAGCTTTCAATTCCCTACTCCAGGGGTCCTCAAACTTTTTAAACAGGGACCCAGTTCACTGTCCCTCAGACCATTGGAGGGCCAGACTATAGTAAAAACAAAAATTACGAACCAATTCCTATGCACACTGCATACATCTTATTTTGATCTGAAGAAACAAAACGGGAACAAATACAATATGTGGCCCGCAGGCCGTAGTTTGAGGATCACTGCCTACTCAGTTACTTAATAAGCTATGTGAATTGGGATAGTTAACCTTGTGATATTTGCAAGGCCTTTCTCAATTATAGAAACACAGATATAGACAAACTACTTATCAGTACCAGTTAAATTTCAGCATTTTCCCCTCAATCATAGAGCATAAATTATTGTAGTTCCAACACCTATAATTTTTCTGGTCTCTACTTCATAGGAGATGTAAATTATTTTTAGATGTAAATTTTTTATATTTGTAATTTTAACTATAATTGTTATTATAACTACCCTGCTTATTAAAGAAGCTATGCATTGAGGCCAGTTTTATTATATTGTATGATACATTAAAATTAATGTCTTGGAAACTTAAATTATTGATAGTAAATATGCTCTTTAGAAATACTAATTTTTAAAAAGTAATTGCTGGGGTATGAACCCAACTCAGCTTTAATTTTGACATGTTGCCTCTCAAGCATTACTTAAGTATTGCCCTGGAATCCACTGAGCATTGCCAGGTCTGGTGCCAGAGACCTCAGAGCACTATTAAGATGCCTTTGGTGGTTCCTGCATCAGCCTCAGCAATACATCCTGCTGTAGCACTGAGTGACTAAGCCAGTTGATTATTTCCAGAAGTGGCCCTAAACACCAGTTAAAAGCCCCCTCTCCCTAATAACTCAGCAATCACTTCTCTGTTTACTCACATCTTTTCCTCCACTTCACCTCAAATGTAGCATGCCTATTGCCCCTTTAATTAAAGGTCAAGGGACTGGAGAGATAGTACAGTGGATAATGTGTTTGCATTGATGCATCTGACCCATGTTTAACCCCCAGATCCCATATGGTCCCACATGCCCATTAGGAGTGTTCCCTGAGCATAGAGCCAGAAATAAAACCCTGAACACCTCCAGTTAATGGCCCCAAAACAAAGTTAACGTGGACCATGTTAGGTATTGAATCAGTATAGCACATGCTGTAGCCATATCCTCAAACCCACCTCTCTAATTCTCAAAGTGTAGCTTATGTGTAGAAGAGATAACACCATGGGATGTTTAGGTATCATTCAACTCATCCATAAATGAATTCTCAACATGTCATCATACAGTTTTACATATTTCAAATTTTAAAGAATCGAGTATTGAAATATAGTACTTGGAAATGAAATGGCCAAAGAATTTGTTTTTAACTAAAAATACTTTTATTCTTTTGAAATTAAGTAGAATTATTGTTTATGTAAATAGAAACTGAAATTGATCTAGCAACTACATAATTTGTAATTTCTCAAAATTGTAAAATTTGATAATTAAGAGCAGAATACTAGGCATGTATAGTTCTTATCCATTATTTGATCTTTTCAGTTTTGCAATATGCTGTTAGATTTATTTAATAATTTAATGACTGCACCGACAAGCTGGTTTACTCATTATAAAAATATAGGTATATTGGGGGCCGGGTGGTGGCGCTGGAGATAAGGTGCCTGTGCTAACCTAGGACAGACTGCGGTTCGATCCCCCGGTTCCCCATGTGGTCCCCCGTGCCTGCCAGGAGCGATTTCTGAGCGAATAGCCAGGAGTAACCCCTGAGCGTCACCGGGTGTGACCCAAAAACCAAAAAAAAAAAAAAAAAAAAAAATATATATATATATATATATATATATAGGTATATTAATATGACATTGAACTGATTTCTATATATTTCATGTCATTTTAACTTATAAATATGGAATGTATACTATTTATATAAAGGAAATATGTAGCAAAACAAATATTTTGATGCTTTCCTACCAGAGGAAGCCTCATGAGGAAGAGTGAGAAAAGGGATGGGGAAGAGGCTGAGAATGAGTCTTACAGGCAATAAAGTGATCATAAGTGACAGTACGAGAATCACAAATCTGTCATTACTGATGGTCTTCTCTCTTCCACTTTTGTTTTTTGGACTTCGCCCAACAGTACTTCTAACTTAATTTCTGGCTCTGTGCTCAGAAATTATTTCTGGTGCTGGGATCAAACCCAGGCCAGTTGTGTGCAAGGCAAGCAACCTATCCACTGTACTATCTCTCTGGCCCTCTTAGCTGTTTAAATTAGACAAATGACAAGTCCCAAATGGGAACCTGGGAATAATGCTCTGAAAAAAGGAATCATTTCCATATTACCCTGCCAGATTGATGAAAATAATAATGGTGCACCTTCTTTATGTTGATGTTATTGTCAATTAGTCTTGATATGGATTGTAAATTTTCTTGCAGCATTTTTATTGGGTTCTTACATTACATTCTGATTTTTTTTTTTATCTTGGGTGTGCCTTGTTGGAAAATTATCAGTAGTTACCACATCTGTACCTTGACTAAATGGGTTCACAGAAAGTGTGCATGCTTAATTTTACTCTCTCTCATTGTGTTCTTGTCAGTCTCGTTCTGCTCAGTCTGCAGTGTAGAAATCTGAAAATTCCAAAATAGAATCTTGATCTGTAGCTTTTTTTTTTATTTGTTTTCATTTTTGTTGTTGTTTTCTAAGTAGAAAGTTTCTTTTTTACCTTCTCTGTATTCTCAAAAATTTCTGTACAATGAACAACTTTAGCTTTCTCCTTTATCTATGTCTTAGTGGAATTTTGTTTTTGAAAAGATTTTTTTGCCAAATTTAGTGAGTTGTTATTAAGCTTTGTAACATTTTGCTAAGTGTTTTATGGGGCTGTACAGTGAAGTACATAAAACTTGATTTTGAGGGCAAAATAGTCAGATTTTCATGAAAATTATTTAAGTGCTACTCAATACTTATATAATGTTTCTAAATGTTTCTTGTGAAATGTAGTTTATACTGGTGACTTTAACTGAATTTATCTTCTTAAACCCACTGTTAGCCAGGCTGTCTTTAGAACTTTTAAATTGCTTGAATTCTGAGCTTTGTAATACTAATGTTTTAAATGCATCTCAAGACTAAACTTTATAATGTGTTACATTTTAGGTCAGAAGACATGTCTTCATCTACATGGCATCTTTCCTTACCTCTATGTGCCATATGATGGTTATGGACAGCAACCAGAAAGCTATCTTTCTCAGATGGCATTCAGTATCGACAGAGCACTTAATGTGGCTTTAGGCAGTCCATCTTCTACTGTTCAACATGTGTTCAAAGTGTCATTAGTATCAGGAATGTAAGTATATAATAACATCTTCCAGAACATATTTCCATTGCTATTGTTAAAGCCTTCAATTCAGATAGACGTTCTCTTTCACTTCTAATAGAACTTGAATAGATTTCTTACTGGTTTTTTGTTTGTTTGTTTGTTTGTTTGTTTTTGGGTCACACCCAGCAGCGCTCAGGGGTTACTCCTGGCTCTATGCTCAGAAATCGCTCAGGACCATATGGGATGCTGGGATTCAAACCACCGACCTCCTGCATGCAAAGCAAATGCCTTACCTCTATGCTATCTCTCTGGCCCCAGATTTCTTACTGTTAACTTTAAAGTAAATCTATATTGCTGTGAAAAATGATTGACAGTAATTTTTGGTTTTATTCCTTTATATTTCTCTGCTTCCCTTTCTATATCCACATACTATTCTAGGTCATTGATATTGCTGAATCACACCAAGGTTTCTGCTTCCATTGAGGCTATGTTCTGATAGTGGAAGACAAAGAAGAACCAATAAATAAAACATGAAGTAAATTTGTTAAATGATAGACTATAGAAAAACAAAACAAAAAAAAAGAAGAACAAGAAGAGCAGGTGTTGGGAAAATAGGCTGGTGACAGTTTTGTATCAGGAAATTAAGGAAGATTTCATTGGCAAAGTAAAACAAATACTTTTTAAAAAATTAAATTATTTAATTGAATCACCATGAAATAGTTAAAAGTTCATGTTTGAGTTTCAGTAATACAATGTTCAACACCTTTGACCAGTGCCCATTTCCTGCCACCAATGTCCCCAGTTTTCTCTCCCATACCCCCTACCCCAATCCATCCTCCTTGTCACTGTGGCAGATATTTTCTCTCCCTCCCTTTGATTTTTTTTTCTTTTAGACACTGGTTTGCAGTATTGTTACTGAAGGGATATCATGCATATCATTTTATTTTCTTTCAGTGCCCAGTTTTAGTCTGGAGTGATCATTTCCAACTATCATTGTCATTGACTAGCCTAATGAAATGAATAGTCACCAATATTACTCAATATTTGGTGGGTAAAAGATGTTTTGAGTCACTTGAGTTACAAATATGAGTTTCCAAGGGCATAAGATGGTCTGTCTACTCTATGAGACACTTAGCAGTTTTCTCCTATCCTTTTCTTAAAATCTTGATTCCTTTTCCCTTTATCTTACTTACTGACGTCTGCGATTTCTACTCTCTTTAGTATCCAATATCCAGTGCTTCTAAATAGAAGATAGGATTTCATCTATCAAGTTAAAATTTAATTCGATTATTACTAGACTATATATTGTGTTGAGACTGAATTAAGAGGAAGAATCATTTTTGGGATTCCTGGCAATTTAGTAACCATAACTCTAGAAAATGTTTCATAAAGACATTTTAAGTTCACATAGAAATAATTCTTATCTGAATTCACATTGACATATATAAAAATAATATATGAAGAAGAAATTCTTGAATTTTATCTATAAAGACAAGATTATTAAGGCTGGAAGGGTAGAGCATTGCCTTTGACACAGCTGACTTGGGTTTGATCCCTGGCACTCCATGTGATCCCTAAGCTCCGTCAGGAGTGATTCCTGAGTGTAGATTCAGGAGTACATGCTGAGCACAACTAAGTGTAGAAACAAAACAAAAATAAGATTATTTTTCTTTCACCCCTTTTTACATGTCAACTAACATATAGTAAAAGCTGCAAACTGGGGTGGGGGAGTTGCAGACTAATCAGGAAGTAACATTTTTTTAAAGGGAACTAGAGCGAGAGAGAGATAGAGAGTACAGAGGTTAAAGTATTTGTCATTATGCAAGCTACTTTGGCCCAATCCCTTATCTGCTCTCCAAGCATCTCCCAGACTAACTACTCAGCACAGAGTGGAAGTCACCCAAGAGTAACACCGGCTACATCCCAAAAGTTCTCCCTCAAAATAGCTTTCTGAAGAGGTGAGTTCAGCAGAGATGCAAATGAAATTTGAAAACAATTCATGCACAGAAAATGGCAGAGCTCAGAGGAAATGACAAATTACTTTAGAGTTATTTAAGTTAGGTTGAAATGTTTATAATGCCTGAGTAAATGAGGAACCGTTAGTTTGGTACAAATAAGATCAAGTAGTTTGGTACAGAGTGAATGGCAAATACTTAATAAGAAACCTTTTAGACCTGGGCAAGTAGGTAACACTTTAGAATAAATTGTTTTAGACCAGTTAGAGATGGCTTTGACTTAGAGACTTGAAGTAGCTTTTTTTGAAAAGTTTTAATGTATTCAAAAGAATCTGGGGCTAGAGAGATAATACATGGTTTAAAATGCTTGCTTTGCAAGACTGACTCCACTTTGATTTCCATCATTTATGTCACCCATCCCTTCTTCAGCACTGCCAGGAATGACTCCTGAGAACAGTACCAGGAGTAAACCCTAAGCATGACATTGTGGCCCCAATCCCCCATACATACGCCCTAAAGAGAAAAAGGATGATTCTGCTGCCAGAATATTCCTCTGTTTGATGTCCTCTATTCTGTCAGACGTCACAGAGAGCTGTAGTTTCTTTTTTCTATCTAGTGCTTGTCATAAGGAGCTATACAAGGCAAGTGTCCTACACACTCGGTTGCACTGGTGAAAGGGGTGTTCTTTTTATATCTGAAATTCAACTTTAAACATGCTTATAATCATGGTGCTTTAGTAAAGATATTATTA
The DNA here is from genome assembly GCA_004027635.1 of Crocidura indochinensis. Classification (NCBI taxonomy): domain Eukaryota; kingdom Metazoa; phylum Chordata; class Mammalia; order Eulipotyphla; family Soricidae; genus Crocidura; species Crocidura indochinensis. Next base: position 7,460 of record PVKC010038854.1, read on the forward strand.
AATAAAAGGAAGACTGATTGGGTTTATCTGCTTAAAGATTTAACCAACTATAGACCAACTCTTGGAACGATTCAGCATTTCAAATCTACAAATTCACTGTTTCTTGTTCCATCATCTCTGGAAATGATAAGTTTACGAATTAGAGGAATGCATATAGTTTCAAGTTCTGAAATGATAAAATGCAATCATTTTCTTGCTTCTCCTCTTTTCTGTTTCAGATGATGTCCTGAGAAAACTCCAATTTCAATATAATTAGGGTCCTGATTCCATAATTGTTTTAAATCTCTTAAATTCTTTTTTTTTTTTTTTTTTGGTTTTTGGGTCATACCCGGCAGTGCTCAGGGGTTACTCCTGGCTCCATGCTCAGAAATTGCTCCTGGCAGGCACGGGGGACCATATGGGGCACCGGGATTCGAACTGATGACCTTTTGCATGAAAAGCACGCCTTACCTCCATGCTATCTCCCGGATATTAGGATTTGATATACTGGTATTTCCAGGCATCTACTATGGGTTTTAGAATGATCCCCAGTAGATAAGGGTAACACGCACACGTGTACACACACTATACATACACACACGTGTACACACACTATACATACACACACACATGCACGCACATATTACACTAAGTTGTGTCTATCTGGGCCAGAAAGATCATATAGAGGGTAAAGCATTTATTTGCCTTGTACATTGCCAACTGAAGTTTCATTCCATCAACTCGAGTGGCCCCTATGCTCATCAGAAGTGATTCCTGAGTACATAGCACCTCTGATTGTGGCCAAAAACCTTAAAAAAAAAAAAAAAAAAAAAGGAAACTGCCTAAAGTTGTCTCTTAAAAGTATTATAAAATTAGGGGTCAGAGAGATAGCATGGAGGTAGGGCATTTGCCTTGCAATCAGGAGATCGGTGGTTTGAATCCCAGCATCCCATATGGTCCCCCAAACCTGCCAGGAGCGGTTTCTGAGCACAAAGCCAGGAATAACCCCTGAGCACTGCCAGGTGTGACCCCCCCCCCAAAAAAGTATTATGAAATTAATAACACAAATAAAGTAATATTAATGTTGTGAGAGGACTTTGTTAATAAAGGGTTTTTAATTTATGATGGTAAAAAGTAGGGGAAGGTGTTTAAAAGGTACCTGCTTTTCTCATATGTAATTAGCACAAAGAGAAAATGACTTTCATTGGAATCATAATGATTGAATTTAAAGTTTAGACAATTGTGCTAATTCTTTTGTTTGTAGTTTTTGAGTTTGTTTCTTTGTTTTTTTTTGTTTTGTTTTGGTTTTTTTTGGGGGGGGTCACACCCGGCAGTGCTCAGGGGTTACTCCTGGCTCCATGCTCAGAAATCGCTCCTGGCAGGCACGGGGGACCATATGGGGCACCGGGATTCGAACCGATGACCTTTTGCATGGAAGGTAAACGCCTTACCTCCATGCTATCTCCCGGGCCCCGTGTTTCTTTATTTTTGCCCTTTTTGTTTTGAGGCCACACACAGCTGTGCTCAAGACTTATCCCTGGCTTTGTGCTTAGAGATCACTTCTGATGGGCTCAAGGGACCAGATGGGAATGTCAGGGATCGATCCTGGGTCAGCTCAAAAGTAAGACAAGCAACTTAACTGCTGTACTATTTCTCTGGTCCTTTGTCCCTGGTTTTAAAGAAGTTATGTTTTCTCCTTTTCCCTTCTGTTGTTATGTTGAAAACCCAGTGTTGCCATGTGTTTGATTGCAGTGCTCACCCATTTAGTTGCTGTGCTCACCCATGAGGTGCACTAAAGAGAATGCCCTTCCAACTGCTACTGTTGATCAAGTCATTATTGGGGAAGGGAATGGATAGAACATTCCCAGTGACAGAACTTGAGGCTTGCAAGATACTGAGCCTCAAAAGTATATTTTAGGGGCCCGGAGAAATAGCACAGCGGTGTTTGCCTTGCAAGCAGCTGAGCCAGGACCAAAGGTGGTTGGTTCGAATCCCGGTGTCCCATATGGTCCCCTGTGCCTGCCAGGAGCTATTTCTGAGCAGACAGCCAGGAGTAACCCCTGAGCACTGCCGGGTGTGGCCCAAAAACAAACAAACAAAAAAAAAGTATATTTTAAAATTGCTTCAAAAACAAGTGAACCATAGTATTGCATTTATTAATTTGTGGTTGGTTTATCTGAAAGGGTGATTTAAGGATCGATTGTGTTGTTGTTTGGTTTTAGGACAAACTTAGCAGTACTCAGAGCTTACTTCTAGTGTATCCAAGGGTCATTCCAGGTGGTGCTAAGGGAACCTTGAAATACAAGTGCCTTAATCTGTGTACTATCTCTGACTCTATTTTTTTTAATACTAATTGTGAATAAAACTAAACTAGAATACTTAAGTCTTTTTTTTTCTAGAACACTTAAGTCTTATTATAGTAATACATTGCTTTATTTCATCTCTGATGAAAATAATTTGAAATCATTTTTTCTTTTGATACAGGCCTTTTTATGGTTATCATGAGAAGGAAAGACACTTTATGAAGATCTATCTTTATAATCCTGCAATGGTGAAAAGGTACAAAGATAATAAAATAAGCATTTAAGTAATTGTTTCATAAAAATTTTAATAATGGAAAGAAAATCTTAGAAGATCTTTATAATATATTGCATCTTAAAAGAGACAGACCATTAATATGTACATATATGTGGACAGAACAGCCCATGGTTTAGACTTTAGAAAGGATATTTTTAAGGATGAAGGACTTGAATTTTAGCCTCTGATCCTTTTCTGTCTTATATTTAAAACATTTATGAAAATAGGGAAGAAAAGATGGTTCTGTTTTCTATCATCTTACTTTCCTTTTGGCCAGACAGATGTTCAGTTACTAAGAGAAATTTGTTCCTCAATTTTAAAGCAAGGAAAGATGTTAGAGTATGAAAGCTTCTTGGATAGCAGAATCCTGGTGACTCCTTATTAGATGTTAATGGAATTTGATATCTGAGATTTTTCATTTGTTTTAGTTATTTTACCACCACCCTTCATAGTAAGTTTGTCTGTTTATAACTTAATCTGTCAGTCTTCTGGAACCCAACCAAAAAAAAAAAAGTTGCTTTAAATAAGTTGAATGTTACTTTGTTAGAAGTTTTCTTTTGGACACTAAGTAAGTTCTAAAAAGAAATTTTTGGTAAGATACTAATTTGATGTTTCCCCAGTGTAATTTCAGGCAGTATGCAGAGACACAAGCTACTTTGAATAAACTTTATAATTTTTTTTTTGTGTGTGTGCGTGTGTGTGGGTTTTGGGTCACACCCGGCAGTGCTCAGGGGTTACTCCTGACTCCATGCTCAGAAATTGCTCCTGGCAGGCACGGGGGACCATATGGGGCACCGGGATTCGAACCGATGATCTTTTGCATGAAAGGCAAACGCCTTACCTCCATGCTATCTCCCGGGCCCCTAAACTTTATAATTTATATTAGACTGAGCACTTTGCTCGACACAGTCCTAGTTCCATTGATTATTCATTTTCTTGAGGAACCAATGAATTAATATTTTTCTCTTTATCTTACACTAAAATTACCCACAATTTTTTATTTCATATGTATCAAAGCAGTTTCCCAGGACAAGATTTTAGAAACATGTTTGTGATTTGCAATTTAGTGTCCTGTTATGGTTACTTTCAATGAAATATTTGCCCTATTTTTTTTTTTTTTTTGGTTTTTGGTTTTTGGGCCACACCTGGTGGTGCTCAGGGGTTACTTCTGACTATCTGCTCAGAAATAGCACCTAGCAGGCACGAGGGACCATATGGGACACCGGGATTCAAACCAGCCACCTTTGGTCCTGGATCAGCTGCTTGTAAGGCAAAGGCAGCTGTGCTATTTCTCTGGGCCCTGGCCCTATTTCTTTTGCTGAAATTTGTGGCTTTTTTTTTTTTCTGACCATTACCACCGTATAAGGGGTTTTCTGCTTGATAAGTGGGTGGAGATAGGAAATGGATGCTAATCGCACTACTGGGACAGTAGTTACACATCCATGCATGGTTTGGGTTTCTGTCAGATATAACTTCTTTAGTGTGAGGTTGTAGAATAGAAATTTCACCAACACTTACTGTAATTGCCGGCATATAAGACAACTTTTGAAATGCAAAAAAATCAACCGAAAATCGGGAGTCGTTTTATACGCCAAGTTATCCCGAAAAATGTCTCGATATGCCACTAAACGAAAATCATCTGGATATCGCCACAAAACGAATTTTCCAACTCGATCCTGCACCAATCACTGCAGGCTGCTCAGACTGCTTCTCTAACTCAGCCAATCCAATCAGGCTTTTGATACATGCAAATTAGACAATATTCTGTACTCGAATCTACACTGTTAAAAGCCTGCTCAAATGGGCCAGAGTCAGAGAGGAAATCTATTATAGTATACCCTTTGAACCTTTGTTTGTTGTGATTGGCTCACTGTGGTACACACAGTTGCAGCACAGGAATGTTCCGTCTTATACAGTGAATATAGGCCTAAACATATGTTTTAAACTGTAAAATTAGGAGGTCGTCTTCTACGTCCAGTCATCCTATATGCCAGCAAATACAGTAACAGTATTCCAGCAGCAGTGGGTGCAGAGTTCTAGTATCATCCACGCCTTACCGGAAGCTAAGCATCTACCGCACCACCTGTTACTGGAACTGAACTGGATGAATTTGATGAATTGAGTGGGAGCAAGCATGGATGGAAGGCCTGAGGGATCCTGGGGTTGGACAACTTTTTATATCTAAGATAGCTTCTTTATTTGCAAAGGGGAATACTAAGTTTTCAGTAAAAACTATTTGAGATGAAATATTTAAAGTACCTAACTTGATGCATATAATGGCTTCTGGAATTTTTTCCACTCATGATCATAACCTCTTCTGGCCAAGATATTTTTGTACATTGGACAAATGTATATATAAAATGTGTAGATCAAAGGTTCATTGGTAATAAATCATAACTTTGTTTTTAAATGAATTTCAGTTTTGGTTTTTGGGCCATATGCACCTGTAGTGGTCAGGATTACTCCTGGCTCTGTACAAAGGAATTATTCCTTTAGCTCAGGGGACTAAATGCCAGGAATAAAAGCCTGCGCACTTCTGGGTGTGGCCCAATAAAAATTGAAAAATAAAAAAATGTAAAAAAATCACTCCTTAAATATGTTTCTCAAAAATGTTAGCTGTTTTTTCTTGGTTTTTTTTGGTTTTTTTTTTTTTT
>PVKC010038855.1:0-12676 GCA_004027635.1 Crocidura indochinensis
CAGTCCGGTCCGTCCTAAGGCAGGCACCTTACCTCCAGCGGCCCCCAGAGTGATCATTTCTAACTATCATTGTCATAGTGGTCCCTTCTCTGCCTTAATTGCACTCTTCTATTATTTGTGGAAGCTTCCTACCATGAACTAGTTGGTCTTCTTGGCCCTCATCTCTATTGTCTCAGGATACTATCACTATAATCTTTTTTTCTTATATCCCCAAAATGAATGTGATCATTCTATGTCTATCCATCTTGCTCTGACTCATTTCACTCACCATAACACTCTCCATATCTATCCACGTATAAGCAAATTTTATGATTTCATTTTTTCCTAATAGCTGCATAGTATTCCATTGTATAGATGTACCACAGTTTCTTTATTCACTCATCTGTTCTTGAACACTTGGGTTGTTTCCAGATGTTGAGTGACTTGTCTAATATACAGCAAAGTGATACTTGGTCCTAGCTATCCCCAAAGCTAAAGGTAAAGTCTTTCATGTCATGCTGGATTCTTCATACTTTTTTTTATTTGGGGCCACAGCTGGTGATGTTCAGGGGTTACTCCTGGCTCTCTGCTCAGAAATTATCCCTGGCAGGCTTGGGGATGGCAGGGATCAACTCTGGGTTGACCGCATGCAAGGCAAATGCCCAATCTACTGTGCTTGCTCTGGCACCCTTTATACAAATTTATATAAGTTAAAAAGGGAAAAGTTCATTCACTGATTCATCTTCATATCTTCATTTATTTGGGTTTTGAGGACACATAAGTCAGTACTTGGAGCTTACTCCTCCTAGTTCTGTGCTCAGGGGTCATTCCTAGAAGGGCTCAGGGGACCATATGGAGTGCTAGAGATTAAACCAAGGTCAGCCATCTGCAAGTTAAATGTCATACTATACTATCTCTCTAGTCTCCATCCCACCCATATAAAGATTTCTTTCTTTCTTTTTTTCTTTTCTTTTTTTTTTTGTTTTTTTGTTTTTGGGTCACACCCAGCAGCGCTCAGGGGTTACTCCTGGCTCTACGCTCAGAAATCGCTCCTGGCAGGCTCGGGGAAACATATGGGATGCCAGGATTCTAACCACCACCATCCTTCTGCATGCAAGGCAAATGTCCTACCTCCATGCTATCTCTCCAGCCCCATCTCTCTGACTCTTGAAATATTTTCTTAAAATATTGGAGTGGAGTTGGGGGAAATGGATATTCTCACACATAGCCAAGGCCAAATATTTATGTTATATTTAGTATAATATATAGTATGTATTGCATTATCATAATTTAATTACAATATAATATAATATATACTATTTATATATACTATTTATAAAGTGCAACCGATATTTTTGAAAAGGGTTTTCCACAGGTCATAATAATTCTTGTGGTCTTTAACTCTATTAAATTTTCTTTGTTTTCGGGGCCGGGCGGTGGCACTGGAGGTAAGGTGCCTGCACTAACCTAGAACCGACCACGGTTCAATCCCCCGGTTCCCCATATGGTCCCCCGTGCCTGCCAGGAACGACTTCTGAGCGAATAGCCAGGAGTAACCCCTGAGCATCACCGGGAGTGGCCCAAAAACCAAAAAAAGAAAAAAAATTTTGCTTTCATCATAAAAGATGGATTCTATCTCTTGGAAAACATACTTTTTTACTATAGGATTGTTATCAAATTACCAATAGCAAAAGCATTTTAAATAAGCAAAATAGCGAACAGGAGGGCAGCAGTTGCATGCATAATGATAAATCTCTCCCAGAATGGTTGTACCATCAGTGTCTAAGCCAGTGGGTTTGTTCAAGTAACAGGGTGGGGACACTCCTACTGGCCAAGTTGGACCCAATAAAAGCAGAAGAGGCTAAGATCAGGACCTCCCTCTTGTGGGACCCAAGCCAGGAGGAAGGGACTCTTTTGGTCTACCTTAATCTTCACATTCTGGACAGGAGGTATAGAGTACAGAGATGCTAGGGGGTGTCGTGAAGCTAGAAAAGGAGGATGAAAACCACATCCAGAGATGTCTGAACCCTTAGTTTAGAGAGTCCAATGATGCCTGTGGCCCTAACAGCTTTCACTTAAGGTGGAGGGAGTAGAATGACTCTGCTGCTGAGGGTGGGGGGAGCTGTGCCTTGAAGCTTGCCACTCTTCCCCCCCTCCCATGTTGCATGGGCTTTGTCTTAAAGACACCTGAAATCTCTACCAAGTAGCTCAAGGTCATCTCCATTCAGCGACTCAGCAAGCTATTCAAATATGTGGTGTTCAGCACAAAGTCACACAATCAAGAGGCTGCCTCTGGTTACTAGGCAATTTCCATGGCGACTGCTAAAGCCGGCTAGGAATGTATTCTCCAGTCTTTAGTGGTTAGCTGGAAATCAGCAGTCTTCTCAGGGGGATATTTTGTAAGAGTCAAATGACCTCCCAGTTTTTCCATGTGTGTGAGGAGGGAGGTTGGTGCCTGCCTCCCAGAGAGCGGTTGTTAGCACGGCCTCCTGACCTTTGGAGCTGCTTTGGCCACCGGTGCTGCAAAAGTGATCCAAGGAAGCAAAACTGAATAGAGAAAGTAGCCAAGGACATTGGAAGAGGAGCAGAGAAACACTCCCATCAGACCACAAAAAATCAGGAATTTGGAATCCTCTTATACTCCTTTTTATGATTCCTTTAGAGAATTGACTTTGCTCAAATCAAATAGCCCCAGGCTTCTGGAGTCCCACACCGGCCCTAACCTGGCAGGATCCTGCGGGTGAAATTGCCACAGGAGACCTCAGCAGGCAGTATTACCAAAATCTAGGGTGACAGCTACAATAACAGAGTAACCAAATGCTCATCCGCTCAGTGCCCACCATTTTCTTGTCCAGAGGTTTGAATTCCTAGGAATGCAATGGCTAATGAAACCTTCTAGCCACAGAGCTCCTGGGAACCAATGACCTGCACCCCTTTGCAGATTATCACACCGATGGTCTCCTGGGTAGATGCTCATTTTCAAAACACTAAAAAAGGTTTGGATTACCTCACAAGAATTTCCCTGATGGGAATTTTACCCATCTTACTTCCAGTGATGCTCAAACACCCAGTTCTAAGCCATTTTTAGAGACCAACTTGGAAGCTCTAGTCCATGCTTCTCACCGACAAATCCTCTAACTGGATTCAGCCTGATTTTCCATCCATAGCTAAAGCTTTGGTCTGGTAGAGCTAGATGTAAAGCTGGGGCTGGAGAGATAGCATGGAGGTAGGGCATTTGCCTTGCATGCAGAAAGTCAGTTGTTCGAATCCCAGCATTCCATATGGTCTCCAGAGCCTGCCAGGAGTGATTTCTGAGCATAGTGCCAGGAGTAACCCCTGAGTGCTGCTGGGTGTGACCCAAAAACAAAAACAAAAAAATGCTGGGGAGAAAAGTCTGCTGAAAGGACAAAAATTGCCTCCGTGGGAAGTTGCCTTTGTGCCTGGGTTCCTGCCAAAGCCGTGGGCAGCTGGAAAGGAGAACTCTTTCCTGGAAGCTTCTGGAGTGACAGCCCATTTTTAATCCTAAAACTTTATGAGAGATGTATCCATGGTTTCAAACAAGGGGAGTCCCCAACTAGAGGCACTGCCCCTTCTGCCTAGTCTTAAGGCCTCACAGGTGGCTGGTGCATCCCCAGGGGCGCTCCCTGCCCCACTTCCTCAGACACCGGAAGGAGGAAGCCGGTGCTTCCTGTTGTCACATTGGTCTTCTCTGAGGTGTTTGATGACTACTGAGCCTTCTCCTGGGACGGAAACCCCACAATCATCCTGCTACCCTCACAGAATGTTCTAGTTGTGTCCTTGGCCTCAACTGTTTACAAACCCACTGATATGTGTGTGCTTGGATGGGTCACACCATTTTGTTGGTGTTCTGTGCTGCATGCATCCAAATCAACAGAGGAGAAAGACCTTTTCAATTATTCAGACTCACAGGACTTGCCCCAAATTCAATCAGGAACTTCAGATGTGGAGTTTGGAATCTGTATTTTTAAGGCTCCCTAGTGAGTTTCAAGACACAACCAACACCATCTGGTCCAGATATGAAGCAGGAGTAAGGAGTGGAGATGCTATATCAAACTTTCAGTGGATATAGCAGTGGGTGCTTTCTCTCCAAAAAGGATAACAGTCCCATCAAGACCCCTCTGTGATATCATGTGTAACTGATTGCTCTTTGGGCTTCTTGTATGCACACATGGGGAAAATAAATGGGATTGTCAGTACTGGTTGATTCAGCTCAGGAATAGGCCCATTTCTTCACACCTCTGGGAAGGTCTACACCTACATGTTTATCATGTAAAGAGTTTTAAGTTGTACTAAAGGAGAACAGAAAGGACTCACTTTGGGCAGTCATTCCCACTTCATTTCTGTTACTTGAACAATTTCTTATTGCTGGATGTGATTTTCCTCATAGAACTTCTCCAATGTTCATTACAACAGAAAGATACCAACCACAGGCCTTCAGTATCAGCAAGGGCTCCCTGAGAGGGACAGCAGGTTTCTTCTAGTCCCAGCTCTTGGGAATCTGCAAACAAGACTGAAGAACCCTGGTTAAGTTCAAAGGGCAGAGTCAGGCCTGTTCTGTTTCTTGAGGAGTGTTGACAGGCCTGAGAAGAATATAATCATTCTCCAACTGATGAATCCACTTAGGATTTGCCAGTCAAAGGATGATATTAAAGCAAAACACATTCGGAGGAAACCTATATCAGATTCTGAATTTTTATTTTTTCCCAGGGTATTAATATGATGAGAAATCCATATACCTTTTAATTTTCATTACAACATTCAATAAATAGATGAGACAGCCAAAGCTTTATTATGACATAGGCTTTGTGTTACACAACATTTGCCCAACTGTAGACTAATGTGAGTGTTCTGGGACTGTGTAAAATACCGAAGATAAGCTGTGATGTTTGGTTCTTGGGTGGATTAAATCTATTTTCCATTTATAATAGTTTCAACATACAAGGAGTTCATTCGGACACAATAAATATGATCATAAATCAAGGAGGATGTGGTTCTGTTATAGCACAGCTCACTAAATGTCTGTTAAGTAAGTCATACTCAGAACTTTTTGTTGCTTCTAATAAAATGACTTTCTAGGTTTCTTCTCTTTATTTAGCTACAGTTATCTTCCTGACCTCTGGAATGAAGGGGCATCCTGTAAGGCATAGTCAGTACCAGCTTCTAGAATTTGGCAAAAACACTTATAGTTTGCCAATTACGGTGACTCTTTGATGATGTTTCCTGCTTCATAAATGGTCTCTCCAGGTACCAAACCAGGAAGCATGGAATTAACCCCAGACACTGAAACTCAACCCAACTAATTGCACCCAACCAGTTCTACCTCTTAAATAAGGTGCCCTCATCTTTTGTTACCCTTCTTGATTTCTCCCAAAGAAAAGGCATGTTGGTCTGATGGGTCTGTCTTCTAGTCACTAGTGGGCTATGATTCCTTAGGGAGACTTCCTGAACATAATCTTGATCCTTAATGGGGTCAATATGTTTTTAGTTCTTTTCCTTCTGATGCTACCTTGAACCTGTATCTATAAGTAAAGAGGTTCTCATGTAACCACTTTACTTGGGAAATTGGATTTTGGGAAAATAAGCCTCACTGATCTCTAAATCAAGCCAAAAAATATTACACACATTTTAAACTCACCTATCTAAGGTCAGAGTTTGTGGTCAAAGCATCAGCCAGCCATTGTGCAATTTTAAGTCTTAGTGGGTACAATTAAGTCAAGTTTATTTTCTACATTTAAATTCTAAAGATAATTAAGACATTTTAGAAAGAAGAAAGGAGAAAGAAAGAGAGAGACAGAAAGAAAAAAGAAAGAAAGAAATAGAAAGAAAAGAAGGAAGGAAGGAAGGAAGGAAAGAAGAAGGAAGTAAAGAAGTAATTAGGAAGCATTATGGGGCTTGGAAAATATGACAAGTAAGTAGAGCATATTTTTTGTAATGCCCTGGGTTTGTTCCTCTGCACCATGTGACCTCCAGATAATTTCAGCTATAATTCCCTAAACAACGATGATAACAATAGTGAACACCAGGGAGAAATATGGCATGTGGATATCAAATAGTCACCTTTGCTATAAAGTTGATGTTAGAATTCAAGTCTTATACTAGCAGTAAGTATATTCACTCCAGCTCTGGACCTAGGAGCAAGCAGGAAAAGGGTTTTGTTCTCACACTGCCATAAGGTCGCTGTCTTTGAACCACCTCCCAGCTGGGTTACTCCCACAGGCATCTGTCTTCATCTATTTGGGCTGTTCTTGCAGAATGCCACAGACTGAACATTTGAAGATATAAACCATAGCATTTCATTTCCCAGGGTTCTAGAGACAGGAACTTTAAGATCAAGGTCCTGGCAGATCCATGTCTGGTGGGACCTACTTCCTGGTTTATAAGTTGGGGTCTGTGACTCCTCATACCACAACAAGGATCAGGGAGCTTTGGGGTTCTCTTTTATGACTATGCCATTCTGTTCATGAAGATTATCCCAGGGACATCTTAACTTATTTGACTTGCCATTCCCTTTTCAGAAAAAAAGGGGGACCACCAGTGGCCCCTGGAAATCTCCTGGCTTGAAGTCAACAAAGATGAAACACCTCCCCATTACATCAAAGTTACTACTTTAGGAACATCCAATTACATCAAAATTACTACTTTAGATTGTTCCAGCAACCAGGTAGAGCAGAGAGAAACATCATATATCCTTATACCTAAACAGCTCTGCCTCCTGACAGTATTACACTAGGGATACCAACATTCAGACCATAGCCACCCCTCTCTTGTGGCCTTTTTTCCCCCAGAATCCACTCTCCATTGTGCTCAAAAGGAGCTTTGTGAAAGACCATGTGGCTCACCTCCTTAAACCCCCAGTGGGATACTCATCAGTTACAAAATATAGTTTTGGTTATCATGGCCCCTGCCATGTAAGAACCTAAGGACAGTTTCATTTCTGCTCATTCAGACTAAATTGTCCTATTCTAGATTGCCTGAAATGTAGTTTTAAAAAGTGGGTAGTGGAAAAAAGAAAGAAAAGTGGGTAGTGGACACAGAGATAGTACAGAATTAAGGTATACACATGCCTTGCAGGCAACCAACATCAATTTGAACTCTGGCACCACACAGTTACCAGATCCCTTCTTAGTATAGTCCTGCAGGCCCCTGAGCATAGCTAGAGTGAACCAGTACTGGTTCAAACAGTACTGTGATCTCAGGTCTGTGCATTGAATCATTGGTCCAGCTTGGAGAGAATCACCAGTGGGTCTCCCAATCTTCTGAGAATGACTTTTAAGGACCCTTCCCACCAAAATAATTGAGATAACATTTATCTAAACTCAAATAAAGAATTAAATTCAAACTATTATCTCAGATCAGTCTAAGACCTGAATGCATAACACCTTTTGGTGGCCAACTATTAAGACCCTAATGTGGGCTGGAGCAATAGCACAGTGGTAGGGCATTTGCCTTGCACGTGACCTACCTGGGATGGATCTGGGTTTGATCCTCAGCATTTCATATGGTCCCCTGAGCCTGCAGAAGCAATTTATGAGTGCAGAACCAGGAGTAACCCCTGAGTACCACTGGATGTGATCCAAAAACCAAACAAAAAAGACACCAATGCATTTACACCTTTAGGAGCTCTCTCTGGCAGCAGTCTCAGCCATAGTCTCTCCTTTGGTTCTTCTTTATATGGAGTAAGCAAACGAGCAAAATGATCAGGTCAGAGTCCCCTTCTTTCTTGGTCCAATAGACACCAAGAAAATATCTATTGAAAATACACACTGTTGGGGCCTAAGCGGTGGTGCTAGAGGTAAAGTGTCTGCCTTGCAAGCACTAGCCTAGGACAGACCACGGTTTGATCCCCCGGTCTCCCATATGGTTCCCCAAAGCCAGGAGTGATTTCTGAGCACATAGCCAGGAGTAACCCCTAAGCGTCAACAGGTGTGGTCCAACCCTCCCCCCACAAAAAAAAAGAAAATACACACTGTCTTGCTCCACTGTCCCAGATGACAATGTAAGAGCTTCAACTGTGGTGCACCTGAGTGGAATGAGAGGGGATATGGTAGGTGACAGGCTGATGTGTGGTGCCTCATGGTCCTATGTGCAAGGCAATACAGTGTGAGATTTTCCAGCTACTCTGCAGACACTGGGCTCAGACATCTTCTGAATAGTACAGAAGCTAGTAATTCATTTCCCCTGAACCTTCTGCCTCCATGCAAAGGGGCATCCAGAGGTCACAGCTGTCCTTGTCCAGATTCTTCTGAATGTGGAAATCAGCCTGAGAAGTGTCAAAAGATTTCTGATGACTGATGAGTAGAAAATAAAAGCAGAAAAAGAGTAATGACACCACTTAGTCCAAATTTCTCCCTCCATGGAGGAAATGGCATACATAAAACAGAGATAAAAACTAAAAGTTGGCCATAAAAATGTTATCTTCCCAGAACCCTTCAATAATGACTCTATTGAGTGGTCAAGCCTCATCTGGCTGAATAAGACATGTAAACCAAGTCAAAGTTGAGTAGAACAACCCAGCTCAGGGCCCTGCCATTATCCAAGGTCATACTGGATGGAACTGGGCTCCCCGAAAGCAGAGCAGGGGAGCAGCTACTTGTCTCAGTTGAAAGTAGGGGATCACTCTCACCTTTTCTTTCCATGGATGTGGGATAGTTGGTGCTCACCCTGACACTCCTCCTTCCGAATTCCATTACCAAGACCTGTCTTTGAATTTCTTATAAGTATTTCGAGTCCTTCCCGTGGCCATATGGGCCTGAGAAAAGTGGTAGGGTGAAGGACCCACCTTTGTTAGTAGAAACCAACAAAGGATAATAACCTGGCTCCCAAACCCTAAACTAGCTTGGCTATTCTCTTTGAATGTGATTACTCTGCCTAGGTAGGTTACTGAAGGATCGATGACATAAAAGAATAAGCAGCATTGTCTGGAGGTAGGTTCTTCGTAAAAGATGCTGTGTTAATAATGAAATAATACTGTCTGCTCAAAAGTCACTTCCAGAGAGATCCCCTTCTTGGCTACCCATGATTCCTCACTTCTCCCACGCTGCCCCTTCCCCAGCTTTATTTTACCTCATTGCACATTTGCACAAAAGGATTTTACAGACTAATATATGCTTTCTTTTTCACTAGCTCTCAGTCTTCTGAGTAGTCCAAACTCTTTGAGAATAAGGACTTTGATTACTACTGTATCCTTGTGCCTAAAACAGTGTTGGAAACATTCCAATGATCAAGAAATAATTGCTCCCAGAATGATTAAATACCTAATAATAAATATAATGCTTAACATTTAGGTACTTCAGAGTTCTGAAAGGCTTTTCACATCAAAATTACACACAGCTCAGGCAATATCCTTGTCTGCTTGGATCTTGGCACCAGTTGGGGTCTATTGTGGGGGCAATAGTCAGACACTCTTTTCCCAACCATGGCAGACTCTGGGCTCAGGGCTCAAGCTGGTTCCCTGAAATTATTCACACAGACCTCCTTGCATGAGTGGTGAGTCTGGAACAATCCGACAATTCAACACTCTTCCTTTGTCCAAAATGATTTAAGAATTTAGGCCAGTGACAATGGAGTATTCAACAGAGCACAGGGCCCAGGCCACTCGCAGCACAGACTGCCAGTCTGCAGCTCTGCCTCTGTTTGAGCTTTTCCAGACTTCCCCTCTCTTCCAGATTCCTTATGCCTTAGGGTTTCCCATGTTGTATCTCCCTTTCCTTCGGGTGTCTTTCTCTTTCTCTCAACAGAGCTGCTCCATTACTAGCTTCTTTGCCTTCTCTGCTTCTCCCTGGGCCTTAAATCTTTACACGTGGTCTGCAAGGCATTAGGCATCTTGATGCCCCCCAGATAGACATGCTCTCTCCGCTCCTATCAGAGGTTTCGTTTCCAGTGGATTTCAAGATTTGCCTATATGGAGGCAGTACATAGAGGCAGAAAATGCTGAAAGAAAATATCCTGAAGTGGGAGCAACAGAAAACTCCTGCTTTAATGTCTCATATGCCAAAAGCCTGAAGGCCGGAGATGCATTGTGAGGGGGTCCATACCCAGCCTACTATTTCCAATATCATATGCTAGTGTGGGAGGCACCAGAAATCCAGATGTCAAAATTAGGATTTAATTCCTCCTACAGACCTCGACAACTGCCAAACTTCCTTGATGACACCTTTGGCAGGATACCTCCCTAGGCCTCAGTTTCCCCCTTCTCACAAATGAAGAGGCAAAAGGTCACTTCCTCACCAGGGCCCCATCTCTTTAATCTGCAAGCAGCTGACTAGGGCCTGGATGTGTTTCAGACTTTCATTTCAGGACTTGGGATGAAGGACTTGGGGAATGAGGGTAGACACAGCAGGAGTTCAAAACCCTTTTTGGAGGAAGAGCCAGAACAAGAGAGGTGGTCAAAGCACTATGGTCTTTTATTTATTTGTTTTATTCTTCACTTATTTATTTACACACCGTGATTTACAGAGTAACTAATAGCAGAAGACCTTAAATTCAATGCTCTAATCCAAACCCCTACCAGTGTCAGCATCTGTCCACCAATGTCTCAAGGTTCTCTTCCTCTCCAAACCTCACCTCCTTGGTAAACTAATTTTTTATGAGAAAAAAAAATGACTTTGTCTGTTTTGGTATGTGCTTACACTAGTGTGGACTCACAGTTTGGATGCATAGTCATCTCACCTTGACATTCCCAGAATGTCTCTGACAATGTCTTTTTGTTATCACCAGCCCACAACTCCTCAACCACCCCTCACCCCCTGCCCCATTTCCCTTCTTCCTTGGCCTTCTCATTTTTCAAACCCAGAGCCAAGGGTTTGCTATTATTTAAAAGCCTCCCACTCTCTTGTCTTGTTACTCTACAGATGACAAAAAAAGTGAGATAATCCCGTATTTGTAGGGATCAATTCCTTCCGGAGGTTTTCATATAAGCTCAGTCGGTTACAGAACAGACATCATCGACATCATCAAGGCAATGGGCCTGCAGGCCATGGAACTCAAAACACTATTTATTAAATGTTTGGTGTGGGAATGGGAAGCTCTCCTAGATATCCTCAGTCAGGAGAGTACATGGTTCAAAGTGAGTTTCCAAGGATGTGGTGCTTTTCAATCTCTGTGGTGTGCGTATTACCTGGGCCATCCTGGGTGTGCTCAGAGGCCTCTAGGGGTACACATCAGGATGTACTCAGGCCATGCTCTGGAGATATGACTATATTAGGTGTCTAACTGGGGTTAGCCACATGTAATGCATGAATCCTAACTCCTAACTCCCTGACCCAGATAGACCTACTTAAAACAATTTTAGGGATGGGGGCCAGGTGGTGGCGCTGTAGGTAAGGTGCCTGCCTTGCCTGTGCTAACCTAGGACGGACCACGGTTCGATCCCCCGGTTTCCCATATGGTCCCCCGTGCCTGCCAGGAACGACTTCTGAGCGAATAGCCAGGAGTAACCCCTGAGCGTCACCGGGTGTGGCCCAAAAATTAAAAAAAAAATTTTTAGGGCAAGAACTATATCTAGTATAGCATGTAGAGCATTTGCCAGACTCCTGGGCACGAAGGGTCTGCTTCACCCCTGTGTTTTGTCACAGAAGGAGAGGATGCTAGAGACCAGGTTCCAGGGAAACATGATGTGACGCTCTGTGTCTGCTACCTCAGGTCCACAGATTGGAATTTAGCTCAGAAACATGTTGAGCAATAGAATCAAGAGACCCAAACAAGCTAAACACAAAATGCACCGATATCTTGGTAGTCCTGGGGGCGAGGGGTGGAGGTATGGGGTACATGTAGGTAACTATGGTGGAGGGAGGTCAACACTGGTGGTGGGAATGGCCCTAAATTGCTGTCACTAAACACCAGAAATACAACTGTGAAAGACTTAGCATTCATAATGGTCTCAATAAAATTAAAAACAAAAAACAAAAATAAAAATATCTCTGGATCATCAAAAATTGGGGTAAAAGAGACATGTTGAGGCATCCATACTCCTCAAATACTATGCTCCAAATATCTCTGAATCTGTCCCATTTCCCTTCTGTCCTAGGATTCAGGAGAGCCGGATCACAGCTATTACAGGAAACCCAGCACTTTCATGGACAATATTGAGAAGACAAAAATAAGAAAAATTTTAAAAAGAAAATTTTTCTTTCCTCAGAAAGAAAAATTCCTTCTTCCTCTGTCTTTCCTCCACTATTCATTTTATATATTTTATAAGCTGTATTGAGTACCTCTTTCTAGCCTTGGACTAAGAGTAGGGGGATCTGGGAGTAGAGATTTCTCCCATGGCACTGAGGCTCTGATAGTGCAATTAGTGGTTAGAGAACTTCCCATTGTAAGGTGGCTACCAGGACACAGAAACTCAGCATAGGGGATCTGGAACTCCCTGGTAGGAAGTAATTGAGAATGGGTAAAGCAGGGCGGTCTCTCCCTGCTTCAAAGAGGCTTCCTAGAGAAGGAGGTCGGGTATTTCAGTTATGAAAGATGAATGAGAATGGGCCTGTCCCCTCTCACCTTTGACCTATAACCACTAAGCTTGGAAGTCCCACCTAGGAGAAGTGGCCAAGAATGGGGCCTGCTAGAGATATGGAAGACTGCAAAAAGGCTAGAACTTTTTTGTTCTGATTTTGTTTGAAGGTCACACCCAGCTGTGGTCAGCTCTTACTCCTGGCTCTGTGCTCTGGAGGGGCTCAGAGGG
>PVKC010038856.1:0-12654 GCA_004027635.1 Crocidura indochinensis
AAAAAAAAAAAAAACCAGAAAGGGGGTTGGGTGTTAAAGAACCTTTGAAATCATCACTTAAGAAAAATTAAAGTACTGATGTTTTGAGATAAGGAAGGGAAATAAAATTGGATTGTAGGGGGTGAAGGTGCTCAGGTGCTTTTCATTCAGAAATGCTCTGGCAGTGCTTAGGGGTCTGTTGGGATGTCAAAGATTGATGCAAGGTCAACTAGGTGCAAGGCCCTTCCCACTGTACTATCACTCTAACCCCTCAACTGAATTTTTTTAAAGGATCATCTTGGCTTTGACTTAAAAACTAGATAATAAACAAGAATAAAAAGACCAAGTCAAAGGAATGTTGCTATAATCCAGCAGAAGATTAAAAGCTGGGCTGTTATAGAATTGCAGAGATTTTTATAAAGCTGGAGAGAATTTTTGGATTCAAAGGGCACTTAGGAAGTAGAATCAAATGTAATTGGGCTGTTAAGATAGTACAGGAATTAAAAGGCGCTTGCTGTGCATAAGACTGAAAGGTCACAACTGTCCTTACAACGATGGAAACCCAAGGAGAGTAGCAATAATATCTTTGTAGAAAGAAGTTGCCCTTCAAAAATCAACACAAGAGTAAAATCAAATCCCCAGAACATTCAATATCTCAATGAAATGTAGGTAAATATTATTCTGATTCCATTTTTGGTTTAGGACATCTTATTTTAACATTACTGTATGTATTACATCTGGACTTCTTAATTTTTCTCCATTTTTGTCCCTTTTTTTTTAATAAAACCTATATATACAGGCATTAAAGATAGGTATATAAACAAATATTTGCTGAGAATAATTCATAAGGGAATTTATTTTTAAACTAGTTTATATAAACTTGCATGACCTCACGGAAGGTTAAACCAGTAACTAGATCTACTTACTCGACCATGACCTACTGCAGCATTTCCCAACATGAATTAAACACTATGCTTTAATCCAATAATAAACTATGGTACAAGTAGAGGGCATTTTCTATTTGTTTAAAAAAATAGTTTTCGGGGGGTAAGGGTTTCAGGGGTGAGGAGTGGTAAGAAGTGCCTGGTTCTACCTTGAAAGGGGGACAATACACCACACAACTTGATGAACATCTTGATCTAGACCAGGAGATCTTCAACTCTTCCATTCTTAACCCCCTTTTCACCCAAGAAATGCCACAAGCATTGATGAAAATACCTCAGATTCATTATATGTCTGATCAAAGTTTTGGTTACTGTGTGTTCACAAACCTTTTACTGTGGGCAAATTTCTCAGGGTTCACTACTTTTTAAGAAGCAAGAATCTAGAGAATCTAGTGTTCAACTTTATCTGAATCCACAGTATTAAAAAAAAGAACATACAGCCGGCACTCAGCAGTTGATTTTAAAAGCCTGCTGAACTTAAATAATTCTTGAAGCAAAACAAACAACCCAACCCATTATAAAATTTCAAGAAATGGTAAGCAATCATTTAATCAATCATAGATAGCTGTTTATCAAGGAACAGTTTTTTGTTTTGTTTTGTTTTGTTTTGTTTTTTTTGTTTTTGGGCCACACCCGGCAGTGCTCAGGATACTCCTGGCTGGTCTGCTCAGAAATAGCTCCTGGCAGGCACCGGGGACCATATGGGACACCGGGATTCGAACCAACCACCTTAGGTCCTAGATTGGCTGCTTGCAAGGCAAACGCTATCTCTCCTATCTTTCCCGGCCCAAGGAACAATATTTGATTGACAGAATTTCCCAAGATAAGAAAGGCTAGGTGAGAATCAAAGTACACTTTTGGGCAGAGGGGGTTAGGCCACATCAGGCAGTGCTCAGAGGTTACTCCTGGCAGGCTCTGGGGACCATATGGAATGCCAGGAATGGAATCCAGGTCTGTGCCGAGTCTACCACGTGTAAGACAAACACACTAACACTGTACTATTGCTCCAGGCTAATAGTCTTTTCTTTTTTAATTTATTACCCAGCGTGCCATTTAAGTAACAATCCCAATACTAAAATAATAAGATGCTAAAACTTTCAATAATAACTGATCTGGAAGACCAAGGTTTGGAATGGCACAAGCTACAATAGTGATCACCTAATATATTCCTAGGGAGGAAATATACAATCAAGAAGATATAAATTGCCTACATAAACTCCCACAGGTCACTAGTATCACTGGTGCCTTTTAATATATGACTTTAAGTCATAATGACAAAAGAAATACTAAAGAGGCAGATCAGAAAAGTCTAATCTGTTCAAATTACTATGAACAGATTTATTCCATTCATCAGTTTCTGTAATCAATTATTTTAATTATGAAAAAAGAGTAAAGAACTTGTTCAAATTTTTGAAGTGCTATGCTGACTGTAGTCCTACTTCAGCAAGCTTTACATTCTAGGAGAAAAAGAACCTTATTGTTTTCTTTCTACATTGTTTACCTCTAGGACGGACAATGCATTGTGCTTTAAACTAGAATGGAAATTAAGCTATACTAAGCTTGTAGAAATCAGATATTCAGAAGAAAAATGTCTATGTGGTCCTTTTTTAAAAATGGCTAAATTAAATATTATCTTAGGCCAGTGGTTCAGTCAGTTGCAGTGAGACTACATAGACCACAGAAAGACCAGTTTATCTCCTAAGACACAGTTGTAGATTATGACTTGTATGAAATTCATCTCTTAAAATTCTAACAAGGCTGGAGCGGTGGTGCAAGCAGTAGGGCGACTGCCTTGCATGCACTAACCTAGGACGAACCCTCAGTCCGATCCCCCAGCATTCCATATAGTCCCCCCAAGCCAGGAGCGATTTCTGAGCGTATAGCCAGTAAGTAAGCCCTAAGCATCACCGGGTGTGGCCCACAAAGAATAAACAAAATCCTAATATCAAATACCTACCAAAAAAAGGATGCTGGATAACAGAAGAAAATACTACTACACTCCCTATTTAAAAAGTGCTTTCAAATAAAACGAGCCTTTTAAAATCCATATATCAAAAATCAAAACCAGAGAAAACGCCATTAATTACTTCATAGTAAATTCACTATGGTGTCACAAAACTCATCTCTTTTTTTGTTCACTAACAGTGTTCTTCAATCATTTTACATCTACAGACCAGAAAAAAACAGGAGAAATATTTTGTGGACCAGTTGACAGTTCAGAAACAGAAGTTGATATAGAGAGAATTTTATTTATTAAACCCAAACCTATAAAATTACCAATTTTAGCTAGTGCCACATCAACTGCTGTATACAATTGGGGTAGAATTTCTAGCAGCTCCACCAGAAAAGTTCCAAGGCAGACAGGCCCCACAGACCCAGACTGAAGAGCAGAAATTGAGACAATCAATGTGAGTCATCTATATGTCATCTAATATAATAAACTTAAGTGCAAAGAAAATAAAAAACTTTGTTATTTTAACTCCTTCACCTGTTATCTCTTTCAGAATAACTCTTTAAACAAAATAGAAAAGACATATTCCCAATTTTTATTTTATAGTGTAGAAGTATCAGGCCTGGTAGAGGTTACTACTGCAGACAGCAATCGTAAAGTAAATCCTACCTCAAGGAGATGGGGGGAGGGGCGCTATTAAGTAAGATGTTGAAAATAAATGAACATTTCCTGAAATCATAAAGCATTTGTTTATTCTGCCTAACCAAATTTATTTATACAAAAATCATACAAGACTGAATTCCTTTTTTTAAAAAGTATGCTTGTATCCATCCTGACTTTCAGAAACTGTCTGTAAACAGGTTTTGTTTTACTTTCTCTGCAGTGGCAGGAACTGAACCCAATCCTCATGCATGCAAAGTAAGGGCTCTTTGAGCTAGACTTTGCCCCCAAAGCAACTTTTATTCAAAACTCCTGTCAGTAAGACAGTTAACTATTTAATTCAATTCCACTGCCATCAAAACAATATTTCAGTAGTTTGGGGGATGGCTCAAATGGCTGGTGTGTACCCATGAACACCCAGGAGGTCAGGATTAGAACTCTAATACTATGTGATCCTTCCCACACCTGCTACATGCATCTTTTTCTTTTTTTTTAAGTGAAAGCAAGGAAGCTTTTATTGAATGAAACTTGCTTAGAATCTGAGGAGAGAAAGGAGATGTGTTCAAGAGAGAGTACAGATTGCTCTATAAGGGTCATAAGCAAGTGAAGAAAGATAAAAACAAGCAAATAAATGAATTTATTTGAATTTATTAATTTATTGAATGGAGAACACGGCTTAAAGAGTAAGACTGGGAGCAACCTTTGAGCTACACATGTCAGAAGACTACTGCCAGGTGTGGCCATCAAATAAAACATAAGTCTTAAAATCATACTTAGCCATGGCACATCTACACATGGGAATATCATGCAGCTGTTAGAAAAAATGAAGTCGTGAAATTTGCTTATACGAGGATGGATATGAGGAATATTTTGCTGAGTGAAATAAGTCAGAGCAAGAGGGATAAAGCCAACACTATTTATGAATTCAGCTTCATAGATGATTGCTAACATACTTTTTTTTCTACTTCCATTCATGGAAGGAGCAAGCCAAACCCAAATATCTTAGAGTATATTATTTATATTTGAAACGCTGAAAGAAAAAGTGGAAGTTAAGAAAAGGACAGAAAACATATTCTTAAATCTACTGACTAAAATATATTTAATAAATCTAGAAACTTTTTGCATAATCCAAGATTAAGGTTGGAATGAATGACTACCAAGAGTGATTTCTGAGCACAGAAGCAGGAGTAAGCCTTAAATATCACCCCCCCAATAAAAGACAAAATGAGAAAAGTAAAATGCATAATCAAAATTAATCACCAAAATGATTTATAATAATATAATTTATAAATTTATAATAATTTGTCACTATTACCATATAAATGCTTTTATCTATCTATCTATCTATCTATCTATCTATCTATCTATCTATCTATCTATCTATCTGTCTGTCTGTCTATTTGGTCACAACCAACAGTGCTCCTGGATCTGTGCTCAGAAATCACTCCTGGCAGGCTCAGGGAACCATATGGGATGCCAGGGATCAAACCTGGGTCTGTCCCGGGTCAGCCCTGCCACTATGCTATTACTCAGCCTCCACATATATAAATATTTATATAAATATATATACACACACATACATACATACATACATATATGCTTTTGTATATTCCTAAAGTTTCATTAGTCTAAGACTTCAACTTCTACAAAGTGTGTAATAAGTTACTCCTTTAGTTAGGTCTGTGTTAATATTCTCTATAATGTGTTCACTTTCAAGACAATTGCCTAACTATGCATTTCTCAATATAATCAAGTTGTTATGAAACAAATGACAATGATATCCCATTGGTTTACATAGGGTAGCCTGAGGTAGCCTGGGTAATAGGTAATATATGACACTGCAGAGTTTCAGCAGCTTTCTCAAGACCTTACTCTCAACAACCAGTCTGTCTGGCAGAAAATAGGAAGGAGAGGCCTCTGGGCCTCCTGTGCACCATTTGGAAGTAAATTACCTACCACCTTCCCCACCAAAACAAACAAACAAACAAAAAAGACTCACTTAATTTCAACTTGGGTAAAAGGCAAAATATGATTATATGTACCATAAGCCTGTACAGGCAGGCAATAGTTGTAAAATGTGGGTAATTTATATGTTTTTCTCAACAGCCACAATGTTCTAACTTTTCATTCAAAACGTTTTAAGTGTGGCAAGTTACCTTGTCTCCTGTGTTTACTGCTCTTCATTATCTTCCTAATGTAATACAAAGTACTAATATTGGGGCCGGGAGATAGCATGGAGGTAAGGCGCTTGCCTTTCATGCAATAGGTCATCGGTTCGAATCCCGGTGCCCCATATGGTCCCCCGTGCCTGCCAGGAGCAATTTCTGAGCATGGAGCCAGGAGTAACCCCTGAGCACTTCGGGTGTGACCCAAAAACCAAAACAAAACAAAACAAAACAAAAAAAACAAACAAAAAACAAAAAACAAAAAACAAAGTACTGATATTTAAAAAAAAAAAAAAAAAAACACTTTTCTGCAGAGGGTAGGGTATTTGTCTTGCATGTGACCAACCTGAATTCACTCCCTGGCATCCCAAATGCCCAAATGGTCATTCTCCCCACTCTCCCTACTGCTCCAAACCACCAAGAATAATTCCTGAGCACAAAGGCAGGAGCCAAGAGCACCACCAAGTGTGGTCCAAAAATAAAACAGAACTTTTCTACATATCTAGAAATTTTCTTCAACACCTAAGCTGACTTTTGGAAATGTGTACATACGTGTACACACACACACACACACACACACACACACACACACACACAAGAGAGAGACTATAAAATGTAATGACTACAAAAAATAAAAATTTTGCAGCAACTATAAAAACAAAATATCGCAAGAAGTTGTTAATTCTGAGCCATATATATTGCGAGGACCCATCTACAATGCAGGCCATCAAAACACAGTTTAAACGAACATTGGTGTCAACAAATGACACTTCTAAATTATCAGACAGCATCTGCAGTAACAGACCACCACTACTCTGCTGAATACCAGCTTAAGTCACAGTGAATTATCAAGCAAAATTCTTGTGGCTTGGATGTAACGCTTTAACCTGCTACAAAGGAAAATAATACTAACTAGCAACCACGCTACCCACTTGATTATAACAGGAAACTCTCAATGTGTTGTTAAAACCAAAACATTGCAAAATATCAAGCAATATAACCACGAACACCAAACAGTATGGGCGTGACCAAGAAATAAAATTGAAGACCAAAATTATATGCATTTATCATTTTGAGAAGTCATGGTAGTTCCATCTTATGAGCTGAGCTATATCCCATTTAGAATTTATGTAATAAAATCCAAACCCAAAACCAGTATGTGACATTATTATTATATTTTGAGACATGCCTTTTAAAGATGTGATTACATATAAATGAGACCATCAGAAGTAATAGTATAGTAGGTACGGTGTTTACCTTGCATGCAGTCAACCTACGTTTGATACCCAGCAGCCCAAGTGTTCCCCTGCAGTCTGCCAGAAGTAACTTTTGAAGTAGAGTTAACAGTAACCCCTGAGTGTTGCTGCGTGTAACCCAAAATACCTTCCCCAACCCACCCAACCTGACACCCTGTAAAAGTGGGAGAGATACCAGGAACCCAGATGCAAGTACCCAGAAAGAAATTTAAGTGGTAACAAAAAGAGATACTGCTATCTGCAAGACACGAAGAAAACCTCAAAAACCTGCCTGCATCTTGTTTGTAGATTTCCAGCTTCAAAAAACGGTAAGAAAATACATTTTTGTTTATCTTTGCTATTTAGAGGCCACACCCAACAGTGTTGGGTGCTGAGAATTAAACCCAAGAATTCCCATAGGTAAAAAAACACGCACTCCAACCCTTTGAATCATCTCCTGGGTTCCTATTTCTATTACTTAAATTGCAAGCTGTGACCTTTTATTAGGAACTGGAGGAAGAGGGGGTTGCAGGGAGAAATTAAGTATTTAAAGTGTGTTAAATAGATCTAAGATTCATTTTTAATAAATGTTTGGGGAAAGTTTAAAACTCTGATGTAACCCAACCAGTTTGTGGTATTTTGTTATAGCAACACTATCAAACTACATTATAGTCATAATCACAAATTCTTAAAAACTCAACACTCATTGGAGACCTTCCCAATTATTTTTAATTAAGTTCACAACTACTAGGATATGCCTTTATCTTTAGGGTATCTATCATGTCCTGTAATTATCAAGGACTAGAGAGATTTAACAGGATACATTAACATCCTGCAATTCCCACCCCCAAACTCCCCTAAACACTCTCAGAAGCACCAGACATGCATTAACCCTAATTCCCCACCTCATTAAAAATAGTAATTAACATCCTACCAATGTTATGTAATAACACTCTGTGTGTATGAAAAAATGTAGTGTGGGACATAAAATATTTTTAAATCTTAACAATGTAACTTGAAGTATGTTAAATGTACATTCACAAATTTTGAAAATACTAACTCCTGTAAGTTTCATAGAAGCATTCTAAGAAAATCATGTTAATAACATTCTATAAAATATATTAGAAAACCATCAAATAGTCACAAAACTACATTAAATATGTATATTTCAGTCTATTCTAACATAACAGCAATTAAACTAAAAAACAAACCCAATACACCAGAATTAAATTATTTTACTTCAATTATTTTTAATTATTTCAATTATTAAGGTGCTTTTTTTTTTTTAAGACATTCTTGGGACTGGAGCACAATGCCTACGTGGGTCATTTGCCTTGCACGAAGTGGACCCAGGACAAACCCTGGGTTTGATTCCCGGTATCCTATATGGTTCCCCAAGCCTGCCAGGGGTAATTTCTGAGTGCAGAGCCAGGAGTAACCGGAGCGAGCACCACCAGGTATGGCCCAAAAAAACAAAAAACAAAAATAACATTTTTAATTAAAAATAAAGACATTATTCACTATGTACCTAAACTATTACTGTAAAAGGTTTATAGTTCACTTTGATCACAATAAAAATTATTAAAAAATAAAGACATTATTAATAGTAATCAAGCAATAATGTTTGGTGGAAAATGCGATGCTGAAGAGGGAACACAGCATGTTGAGTTTTCTTTCTAGCTCTGTATGTCAAGCGTTTTAAGGATATGTCTGTAATTTCAAGTCCAAAGAGAAGCAAAGCAATATATTAAGCAAATCCCCCTATATCTTTCTAAACATGAGAATAAATGCTATTTTTAAACTATAAATGTAAAGACCCAATTTCAAGAAACAATCTTTATTCTCATATCAAAAAGGTGAAAATGTCCTTTTAAAAGTTCATTACCGGGGTCGGGAAGGTGGCACTAGAGGTAAGGTGTCTGCCTTGCAAGCCCTAGCGTAGGACTGACCGTGGTTCGATCACCTGGCGTCCCTCCCATATGGTGGTCCCCGCAAGCCAGGGCCGATTTCTGAGCGCATAGCCAGGAGTAACCCCTGAGCGTCAAATGGGTGTGGCCCAAAAACCAAAAAAAAAAAAAAAGTTCATTACCTCCAACAGTTTCTAAACTATCAAAATTATTTTATTTGACATAAATTCTCTACCTGCTATGAAGCAATATAACAGCAATACTTAAGGCTTTTGTTCATTGTTATTATTTCTATTTTTATTTAGTGGTGGTTTCAAAGCCACACCCAGTAGTAATCAGTGGCTACTCCTAGCTCTACTCTTAAGAGATCATTCCTTGTGAGCTTGGGAGGCCATCTGGGACAAATGCCCTTACCTACTGTACTACCTACCTCTCCCGCCCTCATATAATCTTTAAGAGGATATATTTAATAGTTCAAATATGATTACCCAGTGAAAAGTCTTCATCCCTAAGAGAAATTAATGAACTTTTAAAATAAAATAACATTTTTAAGAATAAGGATAGTTGAGGGGAAATTAGCACCACTGGTGCTACTATTATTTATTTATTGGTTTGGAGACCAGAGCAGACTGTGTTCAGGACTTATTTATCATTCTGCTTAGGAAACACCCCTAGCAATTCTCAAGCGACTGTATACATGGTGCCAGGTAGCCAACCTGATGTTGGCTGTGTGCCAGGAAAGCACCTTAATTCCATTCTATTCTCTATAGTACTAAGGACTGCTACCAAAGGACTGCAGAGACAGCAGTGGATCTTTAATCATCAGACTACAGTTGTCAGAGTACATGTTTTGCATATACAGGACTCCAATTAGATCACTGGCAGCACACAGATCTTCGAGCAACACTAACGGAAATACTGAAGCCCTCAAGCACCTGGATCCCAGCAGCTCTGCATCCACCAGCAGTGCCCCACCTGACTGAGTATTATCAGAAATGGACCACTGTCAAGGGAGGTTCTCCATCTCCCCATTCTCCTACCGAAAAAAAGAAAAAAAAATCACTGCACTGGGGGAATTGAGAAAGCTGTCAGATGGAACTGGAGAAATAGTTTAGCGCTAATAGTTGCATGCAACTGACCCTGGCTTTATCCTAAGTACTGTCTAAGCAGGTCTGTCTGCTGAAAACAGCCAGAGTGTCCCTGAGCACCAGCAAGTGTGTCCTCCCCTCTCCTCAATACATTTAAAAAAAAAAAAAATATATATATATATATGCCAGAAAGGATAACTTCAGGAATTAGAAAAGGGAGAGGAAAATGAGCCCACCTCACTAAAACTGTTACAAATATCTACAGTGCATGATGTTTTCTGATACCAGTTCTCCTTTATAAATACTGACTTAAATAAGTATATAGAGAAATGGATATTCATTATTCTCTAGAACAAATTTCTGTCAATCATTTGTCTCGATTTTGATCTAAGTTCACAATCTAGAACCTCAGTGTCAAATCTAAACACTTTTTTTTATGAAATACAGATTTTTAAATAGAATTTTTTAAACAAATATTTGGTGCTGATCAGGTGATAGGGAACACTAGATGTGAGTCCCAATTAAGCAATCATAAAGAGTATCATCAAAGCACTTTAGACTAAGGACAATAAACTAGTAGTGATTGTGTGCCAAGTCAATTTGGGTCTGAAGCCCAACTGACATTAGCTATAGGCCACTCTCTTTTAAGGACTCAACAGGCACTAATGAGCTTCCTCTTAATCTTTAGATGGAAGCTTCAGCTTCCCAAATATATGTGATTCTCAATACAGATGTCTCTAAAATATACATGATTCAAGAATGAAATGAATGCTGGCAATTAATTAAATACACTGTAAAATCTACATTAACAGAGAAATGAAAGACAAGAAAGTAAAACAAGGCACAAGATAGGCCACATTTCTGATACACATTTTTTAAGTTACTGAACATGAATCA
This sequence comes from Crocidura indochinensis, assembly GCA_004027635.1. Lineage (NCBI taxonomy): Eukaryota > Metazoa > Chordata > Mammalia > Eulipotyphla > Soricidae > Crocidura > Crocidura indochinensis. The sequence goes on from PVKC010038856.1 coordinate 10,827, forward strand.
GTCATGGGATTCAAAGCAACCCACCAATAAAATCTTAGAAAAGCCTGGAAACAAGTTACACAGTAAAATAAAAACCAAGACACAAATGTCTCTCCACTAACAAGTTAACTTTGAAGTATGCTTGAATGGAACCATAGTAAGATAACTAACTACCCATGCTAAGTTAGTTCTCAATCAAAGTAAGCTAGCTTAACATTCTAACTGTGCAACAGACATGAAAACCTGTAAGACCAGAATACAGCTTGAATTCTAAAAGGACCTAAATGGATGTTTAAAACAGAGTCAGTACAAGGAAAAATAAGGAGAAAGATGGGACACAGCTCTAGAAGAGTTTATGACAAGTTTACTAGAAAGGAGGAAGACATTTCTTGATTCCTCAGAGCAGGCTGAGAACAAATGGGAAAAGCGTAGAGACCAAGTTAGTATTTATCCCAATGGGTCATATATGCTGTTCAAGTCAAGTGCAAATTACTAAATCAAGTTTAACAGGTAACAGACTGATATACACACGTGAATGAGAGAGTATGGGAGAAAGTGAGTGCGCAAGAGGGAAGGGAGAGAAGGAAGGAGGGGAAAGAAAACAAGGGAAGAAACTGATGATCAAGATGAAGAGAATTTTCAACTTTTATTGAAAACTAGGGGAGATCAGCCAGTTTAATTTTACAGGGTACGAGAAAACAGTGGTACTATCTTATAAGCCACATTGGGGGGAAGGGGAGAGTCAAATAAATTACTCCACAACCATAGACCCACAGTAGCATTCTCCATAAACACTCCGGGTAAGACCAGTTTTATATACCCCTAGCTGCAAAGACAGATTTCAAGTTGTATCTTGGGCTGGATCGGTGGCAAAGGCAGTAAGGCGTTTGCCTTGATACACACTAACCTAAGACAGACCACGGTTCGATCCCCTGGCATCCCATACGGTCCCCTCCCCCCAAAAAAATCAAGTTGTATCTTACTAAACAAAAAAAGATAATCCTTTCTGAGTGCAACAGATAGCACAGCACGTTAGGTGTTTGTCTTTCATAAGGCTGACATGGGTTTGATCCCAGGTATCCCAGATGGTCCCCCAAGCCTGCCAGGAGAAATTTCTAAACTAAGACCCAAGAGTGACACCTGTGTGCTACCCAAAAACCTAAAGATATTAATTTGTAACATTTTAGAGTAAAATATATGCTGCCAATACAGTCCAAATTGTTAGAAAATAAAGTCCACAGCTGTCACTTTGTAATGTGCCTGAGAAAATTTGATCAGTGTTGTATGCAGTAAGACAAAATGAGAGGGTTTCTCAAAGGCTTCTAAAGTTCCACTGTTGGCGTGACAGTTGTTCTCTTCTGAGTCAGATCCACCCTCAAAACACTTCTCACTAGACTCTGAGGTCAAATCCTCTTTGTGATATTACTAAGATGTTCCCTTGCCTCGGCACTAAATTATTATTTGTGATGATGCCATAAAGCAGCGATGGTTATAAAACTACTTGACATCTTAGTACCAATCAAGGTAAAGACAAATGTATTAGTACTCTTTATAGTATTCTTATTCATAAACACAATACCCACACACACAAATCCCTCTTTACTAAAGAATTTCCTTAAAGCAGCAAAAATGCTTATTTTCATTCAAATCTTCATTAAATATACTTTTTAAAAAATTCCCATGAAAAAAGCACCAACGGGAGAGCAAAGGAACCTGAAAAGAGTCTATAGTTGATCCCATGACAATATACTTCAAGGCTGGAGAAACCCTGTGCCTCTTAGGTAAAGGAAATTCCTTTTCCAATGACCCCAATATTTACTGTGCATCTGCAGGAGTGGGGAAAAAAAAA
>PVKC010038857.1:0-12660 GCA_004027635.1 Crocidura indochinensis
CTACACTTCTTGTTCTTCCTAAGATTTAGTCATTTTACTTGATTGATTATATTCTAATGGTATCAAACGTTGATTTTGATCATTTTTTCCAGTGTTTTTACTTATGTAATTGAGAAGTATATTTTTGAAGATCTCGTTCAGTTCCTGGTATCAAAGATCAAACTCAGATCAGATATGTGTGCAATGCAAAACACTCTGACTGCTGTACACCCTGTTGCTCAGGCCCCTATACACTTTTATCTTTAGTTATTATTTAATGTTTATTCAATTTTAATGCAAATTCTTTGTAATAGAGATAATAAAACATGTATTTAAATCCAGACATTTATCATTTCATACCATATACAAATTTGTTCTTTTAATTTCATGTGTAAAAGGTAGCTTGTTTTTGTATTTTACCTATGTCCTTAGTAAATTATATGTGCGTTGCTCTTTTTTTCTATTTAAAATGTATTGACAAAGTTAGAAAAATGAAAGAGATAAGAAAGTTATATAGTCTCATATAGTCTACAGGTCATTCATCAATATGTTTTGAGAAGTGAAAACAAAAAGTATGAGTTCCTATGGAAACACAAAGTCAGAGTACCTTACAGATCATCATGGGACAGAGGCCAGAGAAGAAGACTTTAGGATAGCAACAGAAAATTTACAAAAACTTTCTAGTAAAAGTATTTTACAAGCTGTCTGAAATAGTTAAGTAAATAAGAAAAAAATAATGAGCCTTCTTAGAATCTCCTGGAAGAACGAACAGTATGTAAAAAGAAATGAGTAAGTTCTACTTTGATCATTAAATATTATTCCTGTGTTGGTGCAATCAAAATGGTTGTAATGGAGTTATAGTTTACATTTCCATATTATGTGGATTCTATCTGGGAAAAGCATTAAAATATAATAAGAGATTAAAGCTTGTATCTCAACTGAAATTTGAACCCCAATATTATACAGCCCTCATAACATTGCTGAGAGTGACTCCCCATCAACAGTAAAGATGATAAATAAGATTACCTAGTGAAGGTGTTTGAAGATAAAGATAAGGTTATAGATTAAATAAAATTGGTTATCTACTGATAATTGTTGAAGCTGTGTCATGAATATGAAAATTCATTATCCTGAGGCCAGAGAAATAATACACAGTAGACAGAGCAATTACCTTGCAAGCAGCCAACTTGTGTTTGATCCATAGCATACCATATAGTCCCTTGAACCCTGCCAGGAGTGATCACTGAGTACAGTCAGGAAAAAGTCCTGAGCACATCTGGGAGTGGCACCAAAACCAAAACAAAGCAACTGAGCCCCCCCATTCATCATTTTACTTTTCCTTTCTTGTTTTTAAAATAATTTCTTTATTTAAGCACCATTGTTACAAAATTGTTCATACTTGAGTTTCAATCATATAATATATACCACCTTGCACCAGGGCACTTTTCCAGCAACCTGGAAAAAAAAGTTTCCCTTGTTTCCCGCCCCCATCCTCCACTACCACCCTACCTGTCTCTGGGGCAAGCATTTTGCTTCTCTTTCTATTTTCTATTTTTCTTGTTGCTGTTGTTGTTGTTGTTGTTGTTGTTTTGGGGCTATATCTGGTAGTGGTCACAGCTTACTCCTAGTCTCCTCAGGGGAGCATATGGTGCTCTAGGGATCAAACCAGACTGACTATATGGAATGCAAGCACCTTACCTATTGTACCTATTGTACTAGCTCTCTATTCTCCTCCTTCCATTTCCTTTCATTAAATACAAAGTTTTTAAAATTGAGTTTGGATAATATAGTATGGTATGGCACTAGCCTTGTTAATGACCAAACCAAGTTACATCAATTGGCATCCTATTTGCTCTCCTCAGCTCCACCAGGAGTGATCCCTGAGAGCAAAGCCAAGAATAAGCCCTGAGAATTGCCAGATGTGGCCAGAAAATTTTACCTTATAGTAGATATTTATTGCTTATTTCTGATATGTTTATAAAAATTGCAAAATAAAAATATACTTGTTTTTCCATTCTTTCTACAAAACAAACAAACAAAACCATCACTTTGCCTCCTTATTTCCTCCACTGGGCTTCATACTCCCTGGCTTTAAACTATAGTACAAAGATATAGTAACCAAAATAGTATTCTATTGGAATAAAAATGAATGACTCTTGGGGCTAGAGAGATAGCAGAAAGGTAGGGCATTTGCCTTGCATGCAGAGGAATGGTGGTTCATAACCTGGCATCCCATATGGTCCCCTGAGCCTGCCAGGAGTGCTTTCTGAACATAGAGCCAGGAGTAAACCCTGAGTGCTGCCAGTTGTGACCCAAAAACAAAACAAAACAAAAAAGTGAATGACTCAATGCAATACATTTTATTGCTGGTAAATTATCATATATTTGAAATTACTTTATTACCTTTTATAACAAAGGAGCTTAAAATGGATAAAGTAAACTTCAACAAATAATTTGGAGAACACTGGATAATAATGTGGAAAAGAATAAAACTAGACCATTTTTTCATGTCATATACAAAATTTAACTCTAACTAAATTAAGAAGTAGAATATTAGATCTAATATTGTATAGGATATTAGCCTTAATATGAAAACACTACATACATTGCATTGGATTCAGTGATGTCTTCTAGAATTTAATACCAGTGACAAAACAAACAAAAAACCCAGAGGAACTATATCAAATGCAAAAGCTTCTATAGAGCAAAATAAACTATCACTAAAATAAAGATATTTGAATGAATGAAGACTATTGAATGGAGAAAATATTTATATTTTCCAACAAATACCTAAGAAAAGATAAATCACAAAATTAAACAACAACCAAATCACTTTGACCCCCAGCAACCCAGATGGAACTCACCAGGAGGGTTCCCTGAGTGTAGAATCAGGGGTAAACCCTGAGCACATCCAGGTATAGCCCTAAAACTGAAAAAAAGAGAAGAGATAAACACTTCATTAAGGAAGACATAAATATCACCCTGACCAAGAGGCACATTAAACAAAAGTTTATTATTATTTATTATAAAGGATGTGCAAATGAAAAAGACAATAAAATAATGTCTAATGTTATGCCTCTGAAATGTTCTATACCAAGAAAAAATAAAAGCAGACTGGGACCAGAGCAACATGAAACTGGCAAACAGATTCTAACTATACTCATATATGGTTCCCTGAGCATCACCAGGAAAGTTCCTTGAGGAAGAGTAGTGAGTAAGTCTTGAGCATAGTTAGGTGACAAACAACAATAACAAAAAGAACCAAAACATTTGCTTATGGGGATGTAGTTAAAAAGAAATCCTCATGGTCAGAGCAGTAGTGCAAACTGTAAGGCGTCTGCCTTGCTCGCGCTAGGCTAGGATGGACCTTGGTTTGATCCCCCAGCATCCCATATGGTCGCCAAAGCTAGTAGCTATTTCTGAGCGTATAGCCAAAAGTAATACCCAAGTATCAAATGGGTGTGGCTGAAAAAAATAGAAACTCTCATACATTATTGAATGAAATGCAAGCTGGCCCTTATAGTGACTACTATAGAATGTCCAACTACTATATGAAACATTATAGATGTAATTTTATTAAAATTTTAATGATATAATTTTAATATTAAAAATAAAGCTAACATATGACCCAACTATTACATTCCTAGGTATCTGTCTAAAGAAAACAAAAACACTAGTCTAAAACTATATATGCACACCTATGCTTATTGCAGTTCTCTCTACAGTAAGTCATGATTTAGAAACATACTAAAAGCTCAGACAATTGAAAACTAAGAAAGATTGATAGTTTATCTTGATTTGTTTTAGAGCCATACCTACTGATACTCAGTGCTTGCTCATGACTCTGCTCAGGGATCACTCCTGACAGTGCACAGAGGACCATATGTGGTGCTAGGGATTGAACTGAGGTTGGCAACATACAACACAAGTACCTCAACTTCTGTACTATATATCTCTGGCCTACATATAATACTTATATATACTGAAATACTTATCAGCAGTTAAGAAAAATTTCACAAGACAAGATGAATAACTCTGGAGAGTATATGCTAAGCAACAGTTAAAAGGGAAAAATAAATACTGGATGAATTCATATGTGGAATATAATGAAACAAATAAGAGAACAATTAAATAAATGAAAATAAATCCATGGATTCTTACCGTAGAACAGAGGTTACCAAAGAGGTAGTTGTAATAGTAAGGTATAAATAAAAGGATCCAGTACACTATGGTTAAGCGATATTGGTACTTTGGTGGTTGGCATGGTGTAGCAATATTTTAAATGGACGTAAAATTGTAAAATATATACAATTTTGTAAATAAACACACACATAATTTAAAGTCTGGTACATAAATCAGTTTCATTTGTGCTTAGAACAATCATATCTTGGGTTTAATTGATATAAAAGTCTTCCTAATCATTTTTCTTAGCTGGGAAAGAACAAAGTTAAAGACTTACTTTAACTTAGATATTTCAAAATACAATTGTCAGATGTTTTTGTGTTGAGATGAAGGCATACTTTGTACTTTTCAAACTCACTTATGTTGTTTTGCTAAAAGAAAGTAGTAGCTTCAGAATATCATCTGGTATAAATCTCTCTATGAATTAACCCAGAAAAGAAAGTAAATGAATTTTATATGTTGCATAGTTCATATAATATTATGACCATTGGCTACAAAACTGCAGTTTTTAATGTTTTTAATGCCCTGGTGTAAGACTTAAGAGTTCAGCTACCTTGTCCAATTTCACCTAAAAGGTTTGAACTATTTAAGGCTTTATTTCACAAACATAGAAAATGAGGAGTGGTCTTCTTAGCAGTCTTATGATTTGGAAGAAAAAAAATATTTGGAAAATTGAACTCCATGAACTGGAAAATATAAATATGGTCTTTTAGAAATCAATCATTTAAAATTTCAGTTCCTAGGCAGGGTAGAGGGTGAGGAAAAGAATGGTAACTAGGAAAATTGATAGCAGAAAATGAACAATGATTAATGGATGGGTGTTAAAATTGTATATGACTGAACCTCAACTTTCAACTTTTTAAATTCTGTATCTCACTGTGATTTAATTTAAAAATTAAAAATAATTTTCTGGTTTTCTGGTATCACCTCAGAGCAGCCTCTCCACACCTCCAACATACTTCCAGAAGTTTCAGAGCCACAATCACACCCTACAGTCATCGCAATGTCAACTCATAAGCCATCTACATAGAATCACTGTTTTCAGAAGAGATATCAGCCACGCCCCCAAAATGTATGAGATCACTGGTTTTGTGGCTGAAAATTGGGAGGAAGGTGGGTGGAGTCCAAGCCCGATAAGGCCCCAGCAACCACTCTCACTCTAGTCTCTGCCATGCCAATACTCCACTTCACTGCCCACCCCTAATCTCAGGAGAGACACCTAATAGACAAAAACTCCATATATACTCTTTTGGGGGCTGAAAACTCTGGGGTCTTCTCATCAGCCCAGTTCCACAGTTCATGGGATTCCTGATACCTTCAAAATCCTCAATGCTAATACCCCAGAAGAAACATACCAAATTAGAGAGGAAAGTAGCATAGAAATCACCTAAGCTCAACAAACAAAAACAATATATTGCACAACTAACATCTGAGTAAACCTTTGGACAATAATTTAATGTTTCCATTGTGAGATCTAATCATTTTAACAATTTTTCTGTTACTAATAATATCATTTCCATTTAGTTTTAACAAGCAATATATATATAGTAAGTTAGTTTGTGCCTGCCAAGGGCATAACGGTAGGTGGGAAACTAGGGACAAAGATGGAAACAATGTTTTACTGGTGGTGGATCTGGTGTTGAAACATTGAAGGCTAGAAACAACTGTAACATGAACAACTTTGTAAGTCATGGTATTTAAACAAAATAATTTTTAAAATCATAAAAATATAGTACTTTAATGATAGAATATGTCTCAGAGAAGTCTGAGTCCATATAAGAGGATGAGACCTGACAATGTTATTGGATACATCACTACCAAAGTAACTGGTAGAATTTTTTTAATTTAAAAATATGTTGCTCAATTCTTGATCTAGTATAATGAGTAGAACAATTATATCTCTCTAAGATATTCAATCAAGAGACTAACAGATTTCATTGTCGGGAAACATTTCCAAGATTCAGTCTGAAATTTCCGTTACTTAATTTTATCTCAATACTGGAATATAAAACCCCCCTTCCCCCATATAACACCCTTAAAATGATTTGATATTGCTTAAAGTGTTTTAGGTGGGGTCAGAAAGATAGCTCAAAAGAGTTAGGACTACCCTCTTAGCACTACTGGCTGTAGTCCAAATAAATAAAAAAATTGAAAAAATAAATGACTTGATGTCCATAATGTTTTATTTTTCAGATGTCTGTAAAATGTTATGATTAAGCTGAATAAGAAATAAGACATGTCTTTATTTTCCAATTATAAATTAAAATTTATTAAACATTTATTTTCCAGCATGAACACTACTGAACTTTCATATTTGTATCATTTATATACCTTAAACTAGAATTCTCATTGTGATCTCAATAGAACCATTTAAATAATAATTTTCCAGCCAAACAATGTGAAAGTTCTCTATATAAAGTCTCATTGACCAATTTTACTTATATCTTTCATTAGATGATCATATGTTGGGGCCGAAGTGGTGGTGCAACAGTAGGGCGTTTGCCTTGCACATGGCTGACCTAGGGCGGACCACGGTTCGATCCCCTGGCGTCCCATATGGTCCCCCAAGCCAGGAGTGATTTCTGAGCACATAGCCAGGAGTAAACTCTGAGAGTAACCAGGTGTGGCCCAAAAACAAAGTTAAAAAAAAGATCATATGTAATTTTCTATCCACTATCATCTCAAAGTCTTATTATTATTGCTTAGTATTATTGCTTTTTATGGACTCTATATATAGCTAATTGAATGTTGTATTTCTGATTATTTTTCCCCAGATATGTTAGCTACATTTTTCCAGGTTGAATCACATGTCATTTCCTGTCCATATTTCTAACCATTTTAGGTCCCTTTATCTGCCCTCATTGGTTTTGTCAACACTATCTAAATTAATATCATCTGTAAATTTAATTGACATGATGTGTATTCTATCTTATGATTAATGAAGTTTTCTACAATGATTTATTTTTAAATCTCTAATACTATTTAATGTTTGTACATTCTTAAAAATATGTCTTTTTTGCTATTTAGTATTTATTTCGTATTTATTGCATTATGTTAAAAGTGGTTGATTTAGAGGACTAAAAACAAATTCAATGTCAAGGTCACTGTTTTCTTAAATATTAGCACTAAATTACCTTTATGGTTGTTTCTCTGCATAACAGTAATGTTTTACTGGTAATTTCCTACTCTTCTCAACTGCTACATTTTCATGAATATGGTCTAATGCCTTGGAAGCCTCACTGTAATGTTCTCATGTTCATAATGTAAAATTATCAAAAAACTTTTCAAATTCCAAGTGTTATGCAATGAGTTGCTTGAATTTCAGATACCAGCTTATTATGGCAATGCTCTATTATAAATTGAATGAGGAAAGATTAATTTTGGAATAGGAAGATTTACCAAGACCAATATGACTCATGTGAACAAAGCACAAACCAATTTGTTCCTCCTTTACATTTTTTTTTGTTGTTGTTGTTTTTGAGTCACACCCGGCAGCGCTCAGGGGTTACTCCTGGCTCCATGCTCAGAAATTGCTCCTGGCAGGCACGGGGGACCATATGGGGCACCGGGATTCGAACCAATGACCTTTTGCATGAAAGGCAAACGCCTTACCACCATGCTATCTCCCGGGCCCCCTCCTTTACATCTTTAACTGCCATTAAAAAAAACACATTCAACCTGGTACTAGAATTTGTTTTAAGACAGAGCCAACTGTAAGTCACTGTGCTACATGCCAGCTTAAATCTGTAAAGCAATGTGTTGCTGATATCAGTTTTATCTTTATTTGGGGACATACCTAACGAGCTATATTCAGGAATTATTTCAATAAAGTAGTAGGGATAGAACCCATGCTATTGGCTACATGAAAGAAAAACAAGCACTTTTTCTGTACCACCATTGCTAGGATTCTCTTTAAAATATATTTTAAAATTTTTGATTGCTATTTGGGCAAAAGCCAACAATGCTCAAACTTAATCCTGAAGGCACTTGGTGGATCATATGGGAAGACAAGTATCAAACCCAGGTCAGCTGCATGCAAGGGAAGCATCCTCCTCACTATACTCACTCTAGTACCTTTAATTTTATTTTTATAATGATATAAATCTGATTTATAAAGATATGCTTTGAAGACCTATCATTATAAAAAAAAAAAAATGTGTAAACCATCCAGGCTATATTACCATCAACCTTAGCAGACAAATTCATACAACTTTCCAAATGTACCTTTTTCCCACAAGGAGGGCACCAGAGCCAAACAGATGTCTGATCACTGATAGTATGCTAGACAGAGAGGGGACCATCTACTCTAGCAGCGTGTGGGGGAGAGGGTTGTGGGGGATATGGGTTGCAGAAAGGGAACAGGGAAGTGGGGGAGGAAAAATTTGGTGGTGGGTATTCCCATGATTCAATTTTGATATGTACCTAAAATACTAATGTGAAAGATATGTAAGCCACTATGATCAAAATTAAAAAAATATATTAACCTTTAAAAAATGGCTTATCTACTTTTGTTTACACAGCAACCTATATCCTTATAGTTAAGGTGTACTTTTATTACAAATTGATCAAAAATCTCAGACACTACTTGTCTATTTTATCTGATACTAATCATTATTGATTTTTCCCAAGTATTTCATTTCATACATAATATGCCCTTACTAATCTTGAGGGGAAAACATTCTTTTTAAATTCAAATTTTCCCATTGCTAAACCCTTAGTAATACTTTTATATTTTTATATCTTCAATTAAGCACCATAATTACAAATTACATGTTTGTAGTTGGGTTTCAGTCATAAAAAGTACACCCCCTCTTCACCAATGCAACTTTCTCGCCACCATTGCCCCCTATTCTCCTCCTCCCGTACCCCCTGCCTGTCTTTGAGACAGGTATTCTATTTCTCTGATTACCATTATCATGATAGTAGCTGGTGTATTTATTTCTCTAACTATACTCACCAATCTTTGTGGTAAGCTTCAAATCATGGGCTAGTCTTTCCAGTCCACATCTCTATTGTCTCTGGGTATTATTACCATACTGTTCTTTATTTTTCTTAAAACTCACAGATGAGTGAGATTATTCTAGTTCTCTCTCTCTCCATCTGACTCACTTCACTCAGCACAATAGTTTCCATGTCCATCCATATATAAGAAAATTTCATGATTTCATTTTCCTGACAGCTGCATAGTATTCCATTGTGTATATGAACCACAGTTTCCTTAGCCATTTATCCGTTGCCAGGCATCTACGCTGTTTCCAGATTCTGGCTATTTTGAATAGTGCTGCAATGAACATAGGTGTGCAGAGGGCATTTTTTGTATTGTATTTTTGTGCTCCTTGGGTATATCCCTAGTGTTGTATTACTGGATCAATTTCCATGTTGACATAGAGTCCATATTGTTTTACAGAAAGACTGGACTAGACAATATTCCTACTAGTAGTGAATGAGAGTTCCTTTCTCCTCACATCCCCACCAGCACTAATTTTTCTTGTTCTTTGTAATGTGTGCCAGTCACTGTGATGTAAAATGGTACCTAATTGTTGTTTATATGTGCATCTCCCTGATGATTAATGATGTGGAACATTTTTTTCATGTGCCTTTTGACCATCTGTATTTCTTCTTTGGGGAAGTGTCTGTTAATTTCCATTCCCCATTTATGGATTGGGTTAGATGTTTTTTATCTTGTTAAGTTCTGTCAAGTTCTGTTAAGTACTTGTTAAGTAGTGACAGATGACATATAGATAGAACGAATGGGTCTTGGGTGAATAGTTTCTTCCATTCTGTGGGTGGTTTTAGTATACTAGTCACCGTTTTCTTTGAGGAGCAGAAACTTCTCAGTTTAACATAGTCCCATTTATTTATCTCTGTTTCTACTTGTTTGGGCAGTAGTGTTTCTTTCCTCCTTGAAGATGCCTTTTGTCTCAATGCCTTTAGTCATGGCGTGTTTTACTTTCATGTTCTTCTGTATACTTTATGGTTCCAGGTCTGACATCAAGGCCATTAATACACTTGACTTTGACCTTTGTGGATGGTAATAGATGGAGAAAAAATCATCCAAGCAAACAACACCCTTAAAAAAAGCTGGGGTGGCTATATTGATAAAAGATGACACAAATATTAGACTCAGAAAAGTTGTAAGGGACAAAGATAGATAGCTCGTACTAATCCAAGGATATGTGCAACAGGAAGAAATCACACTGCTAAACATATATGCACCCAATGAGAGACTAGCAAGATATCTAATACAATTGTTGACATATCTGAAAGAGGACATCGATAATAACACAATAATTGTGGGATAACTCAATACAGCCCTGTCAACACTTGATAGGTAAAGCAGACTGAAATCCAACAAAAATATATTAGACCTGAAAATAGAAATGGAAGAAAGAGGTCTAGTATATATAGGACACTCCATTCTCAGAAACCTGGATACACATTCTTTTCCAGTGTACATGGGTTATTCTCCAGGAAAGAGAAGATGATGGTTCATAAAACATACCTCCATAGAATCAAGAGTATAGAAATTTTACAGGCTACCTTCGCTGACCACAAGGCTCTGAAACTAGATGTGAACTACAAAGGGACACAGAAGAAAAAACTTTAACAACTGGAAATTAAACAGCCTGCTACTGAATAACCAGTGGGTCCGAGATGAAAACAAAGAGGAAATCAAAACATTCCTGGAAACAAATGACAATAAAGACACAAAGTATCAGAATCTATGGGATAGAGCAAAAGCAGTACTGAGAGGAAAATTTATAGCTTTGCAAGCACTCATCAGGAAGGAAAAAGGGGCATACCTTAATAGCTTAAAGACACATCTTATAAAATTAGAAAATGATTAACAAAAAGAGCAAAAAATAGAGAGACATAAGAAAATAACAAAGTTTAGAGCAGAAATCAATGAAGTGAAAACCCAAAAAGCAATCCAAAAAATTAATGTAAGCAAAAGTTAGTTCTTTGAAAAAATAAACAAGATTTTTCGGTCTACAATCTGTTCAACAAACAAGATATCCAATTCCAGATGTCTGACTGAGACAACTGTAAGTGAATGGGTCTTCCAGAAACATAAGGAAAGACTATGTCCCAGGATCCATCCTAGGAGCAACATAATGACCAAGAACACTACAGAAGATGAAGTAAAAAGACATTGAAGAAGCAGAACTGATAGAACCACAAAGAAAGCCTTCATCATAAGCTCCATTCCTTGAGCTGCAGTCACCAAGATCTCTACATACAGAGGACTGATTTTACCATCCATGACGAAGCAGAAGTCTTCCATACATCATGAAAGCACCGAGGAGAGAGTAAAGGATCATGCAAGGAGTCTATAGTTAATCCCATGACAGTATACTACCCTGTATCTCCTAGGCCAAGGGAATTCCCTCTATAATATCCCCAATAATTACTGTGCCTATGCAGGGGGGAAAGGAAAAAAAAAAGCACAAAATAATAACTTTTCCACATATATATTGATTGATTGATTACTTTTTTTGACGTCTTTATTTTGGTATAGATATTGAAGTGATGTCTCCTTTTCTATTTTTAATATTATTTTATCTTATCTTTCTCCTTTTTGCACTCTGGCATGATTGAATTCAGAACCGAGACTAATGTGTGGTGCTTCTCTTTATTGCTGTAGGGCTCACTGGATATCTAATTTGACATTTTATTTTTATATTGTTATGGTGTTTCAATTATCTTTTACATGTCCTCTCTCAAACTGAGGCAGATAGCCACTAGAAGGATTCCACTCATTTTCAGCATATTTTTTAAATTTATTTATTTATTATTTTTACTTTTTTTGTTAGTTTGTTTAATCTTTACCCCATTCTATTGCCTTTCTTTCCCTCAAACAAAATCACATAGCTCGATTTATCTAGGTTAGCCTCTCAAAAAGAGGGAGAAACAAGGGAGGGCACCAGGACCAAACAGATATATGATCACTGATAGTAAGCTAGACAAAGAGGGGTCCACCTACTCAAGTAGCCTTGTGGGTGGGGGGGGATTGTGGGGGATATGGGTTGCAGAAAGGGAACGGGGAAAGCGGGGGAGGACAAATTTGGTGGTGGGTATTCCCCTGATTCAATGTTAATATGTACCTAAAATACTAATGTGAAAGATATGTAAGCCACTATGATCAAAATAAAAAAATATATTAAAAAAAAAGAAAAGATAAACAAGATTGATAGACCATTGGCAAAACTCACAAAGAAAGATAGAAACTTGATAACACATATTAGAAATAAAAAGGGTGTGATCATTACAGATTTTGCAGATATTCAAAGAGTAATGAGAGACTACTTTGAGAAATTCTATGCCATGAAACATGAGAACCTGGAAGAAATAGATAAATTCTTTGACTCTTATAACCTTCCACAGTTGAATAAGGAAGATGTAGCACATCTAAACATCCCCATCACTATTGAGGAAATTAAAATGGTAATCAAATGTCTTCCCAAAAACAAAAGCCCAGGCCCAGATGAATTCACTAAT
>PVKC010038858.1:0-12668 GCA_004027635.1 Crocidura indochinensis
TGTGTGTGTGTGTGACAAGTCTGCTTTCAATCTTAAGGATGCTTTTTTGAATGTAATTTCACTTTAGGTCTTGCTGCTTTCACTATTCTATACCTATATATGGTATTTGTCATTGTGATTAGGATGTGTCTTGGGGTGCTTTTCTTGGGATCTTTTTTAGGTGGTACTCTTTGAGTATGCAGGATTTGGTTGCATGCATTCCTTATTTTTGGGAGTTTCCTTGTAATGTTGTTCTTGACTGTTGATTCTTCCTGGGAATTTTCTTTCTGGGTCTCTGGGACTCTGATGATTCTTAAGTTTTTATGTTGAATTTATCAAGCTTCTTTTTTCATCTATTTAATTCTTTGAGTATTTTTCCATTGTCTAATTATTTGCTTTAAGGCTCCTTTCCAATCTCTCCTATTGTAGAGAGTTGTTAAGCATCTCACATTCCAGCTCACTGATTCAGTCCTCACTGCTGTTATCAGTTAGAGAGGCTTTTCAGTGAGGTTTTTATTTCACCAACCAAGTTTTTAAGTCCTGTTATTTCAATTTGTAGTTCTCTGATTTCTATTTTCATATCCTCTTGATTCTTATTTATGATTCTTTCAGCTTGATCAATACTTTCTTTGAGTTTTATGAGGATTCTTCTTCATATTTCTTATCTAAACTCTTTCTCTGAGAGGTTAAATAGGTGGTTGGCACTTTTTGGGTTATCAAAACTGCCATCTTTATTCTCTATGTATTATATTGCCTTTTTTTCCCTATTGACAAGCTTGTAGTTTAGTGTTTTTCAACGTATTTTGGTGGGGTTCATTGGCTAAGAGTGCATGGTTGCAAAGCAAATTGGAGTGGTCATGCTCCTCTGGCTCTGACCTTTTTGGGCGGAAGCAACCTACCGCTGCTTCTATGTCCTCAGAAGATCTCTGATACCCCCTCAGAAGTTTTCTTTGGATAGGATGGTTATGTCTGCCCCAAGAGGCAGAGCAGAGACCTTTTCAAATGTCTCTCATTTCCCAATACATTACCAATACATATACTGTTCTTTGTTTCCTTCATTTGCATATGATTAGTATCACCAAGTTTTTTATTTTAATTTTCTTCCTTTAGCAAGACAGCAAAAAGCAAACTTTTATCTTTTTTCAGAGATAAACAATATTTCATTGAGGATATATAACACAATTTATTTATCCACCCAGCTAATATTGGTCACAGGGGTTGTTTCCAGAACAAATATTGTAAATAATATTGAAACAATTAACTTTCTATTTACATACTTATCTGTGATTTTTCATAACCTTAAGATAGTTTTATTCTAAACAGAATATAAAAAGGAATATGTTTGACATGTGTCCTCTCAGGTATAATGTTATTTATTATATTTAATAGATATTCATATGGAACTTCCAAAATTAATGTGAGAATTTTAAGTTGTAACAGCTGTTTCATATTTCTTTTTTGATGTTGATTTATTAAACTGTTTGGAAATGGAGTGGTGGTGAGGAACTACAGGAACTAGATTGTATCAAAATAGAGCACCTGGAACTTCAGTCTCTATGCTTTATTCTTTTTAATCACTTTCAAAAGTACCACCTAAATAAGATAATGCAACACTAATGATTTCATACAATTATGGTAAATTATAAACTAGAGCTCTCTTGTGTCACATTCTACTTCTGCTTCAGTCAGTATTAAATCTGTACATTTGGTTCTGGTTCCCACATTGAAGGACCAGTGAGAGAAGATATATTTTATTATGTATTGTTATTCCAAATCATGTAACATAGCTAAAAATATGTTTGACAAATGATACTTTTTTTTTTCGTTGTGCAAAGGAAAGTGAAACCAGAGAGATTTGGGCAAGTTGCCAAAAATCATACATTAAATAATGGAGGCATTTTAAAAAGATATTTCTTACCCCCACAGACATTGTTTCCCATCCAAACCATAAACTCCTGATGGCTTAAAATGCAATCCATTGTGATTAATGTGGAACAACTGTTTTTAGCCTAGACAAGGCAAAGTCAAGATAGTGGATATTCTACATCAGAGTTCAATTTCTGACAAAGTTCAACTGGACAAAGTAATTCCAGAGGTTGGACTTCAAGATGATAAAGCAGTCACAAATTAGGGGGTCCTTATTTGTCTTTAATAAATTTCCCCCATTGCTTAAGACTAAGCAATAAGACTAAGCAATAAAAAATACCTAGAAGGAGATTAATTAGACTGAACTAATTAAAACAATTCTTGGTACATTTAAATTGTTTATTATAATTCTGGTTGTCAGTCTGGGGGTGTGACTTATGTTCCAGTTAGTGTCTATTATGAGTGCTGTGTTCTTATTTACCTACCTCTCTAATTTCCCCTAGTCACTGTTTCCTAGTTCAGAAATTTTGATCCTGCTACATTTAAAGTCAGAACAACTACTATCAGAAAGATTCCATTCAATTAATATGGGAAAATCAATTAGCAAAACTGGAGGGATGAGTTGCCACGAGTTAGATTGCTAGATAGCATAGCTAAGTAGATTTTTTGTTTGTGTG
This sequence comes from Crocidura indochinensis, assembly GCA_004027635.1. Lineage (NCBI taxonomy): Eukaryota > Metazoa > Chordata > Mammalia > Eulipotyphla > Soricidae > Crocidura > Crocidura indochinensis. The sequence continues at coordinate 2,523 of PVKC010038858.1, forward strand.
CCACACCCAGTGATGTTTAGGATTTGCTCCTGTCTCTGTGCTCAGAGATCACTTCTAGCAGGACTCTGTGAAATTATGGGGTGTTGGAATTCAACCTGGATGGAGGTATGCAAGTCAAAGACCCTACATGGTATAGTATTAATCTATCTGGCCATGTAGATTCTAAGTTCATAAGAACATGCTTTTCTCTCAACTTCTGCTCTTCCTCTGCTCTCAGTCCATAGCTGAATTTCCAGGGTGATTGACTTTGGCCTTGGTGTTACAATGGTCAGGCCTCCACTGCCAGATCAGATATTTGTGCCAATCATTGTACTATGAGAATCCATTTATGCTGAGTGAAATAAGTCAGAGGGAGAGAGATAGATGCAGAATAATCTCACACATCTATGGGTTTTAAGGAAAATATAAATCATTTTTGTAACATTCCTCAGTATGAGGGAACTGAAAAGCCTGTATAGAGTACAGGTGGGTGTGGGTTGGGAGGGAGGGAGTTTTGGGGTACTGGTGGCGGGAAAGTTGCATTAGTGAAGGGGGTGTTTATAAAAGAAGTTAAAGAAAAAAACAAAAAAAATGAAAAGAAAAAAAAATAAGGCCTCCCAATTCTTATCACAGGCTGTGTTCTTTACACTGACTGTATAGAATGAGGAGGTACAGTAAATGCACCCCATATACACCTCAACCCAGACCCTTGCCGGGTCTGTATTGTGAATCTGGGGACAAAAAAAAAAAAAGAGAATCCAGAGAAAAGTACTTTTTTCCTAAATTACTTAGAAAATTACCTCAATTTCATTTTTCATTCTTGTCAGAGTAGGTCTGGACCTTTAGTGGAGAGTCTAGCCCAACTAAGCCATTACTGAATGATTCCTGCAGGGCAATTTCTAAAATGCCTTTGTGTGGTCATTGCAGCTTTATATGGCTGCCAGTATATTGCTGTGAACATTTCTAGTTACCGCCTTTTGAAAAATCCAAGCTACATGGTAAATTTTAAATTTAGATTTCATATGTCGAACATGATGAAAAATTAGGTGTTTTAAATTTGAAAACTTGAATATACTTCACTCAGATGTCTTTTTTAAAAAGTGTTAAAGAGGGGCTGGATAGATAGCATGGAACTAAGGCATTTGCCTTCCATGTAGAAGGATGGTGGCTTGAATCCCGGAATCACATATGGTCCCCAGAGCCTGCCAGAGGGATCTCTGAGCAAAAAGTCAGGAGTAACCCCTGAGCACTATCAGGTGTGACCCCAAAACCAAAGACACTTATTAAAGAATTTTTATTTACAAAGTTACTGATAGTCGAGTTATATTTTTGAAGTAATTTTAATTGAATTAAAGTGAAATACAGTTACAAAATTGTTTATGCTTTAACTTTAATCACATAATATCCAACATCTATACTTTCACTGGTGCACATTTCCCATCACCAATATCTCCAGTCTCCCTACTGTCTTTTCTCATACCTGGCTCTATTTTTCTTCTCCCATTCTTTCTTTCTCTTTTTTCTTTTATTTCTTTTAGACTTTGTGGTTTGCAACATTGTTACTGAAGTGGTATTATGTATACCACTTTAACTCCTTCATACACCCAATTCCTGTCCCTGTCAGTGATCATTTTCAACTATCATTATCATATTGATCCCTTCTCTGCCCTAATTGCACTCCCTACTTTTTGTGGAAAAATTCTTACCATAAAACAGTCTGCCCAGCCCCAAAAATGATTAAGATGTCTGGTGTGATTCAAGGACACAGCAAAAGGCAGCTAGTTCCACTGTCGGTGGGAGGGATGACTACCTCCAAAGAAGGTGAGCCCTCAGGAAAAAAATGCCTCCGAGGATCAAGTCCTAGGCTAAAGCAAGGAGAGAAAATGCCCAAGATGACTGCTGTGATTCAAAGCAGAAGGCAGCGAGTTCCACTGTCTGTGGGGAGGATCTCAACTCCAAAGAAGGTGGACCCTTCAGGGAAGAATGCTGAACAGGATCAAGTCCCAGGATGAATAGAGCCAAGAAAAGTCCAAAGATTTTTGCCATTATTGAGATACACAGAAGAAGGTAGCTACTTCCATTGCCCATGTGCAGGAAAATTCATCTCCAAAGAAGATGAGCACTCAGGGAATAATGCAGCAGAGGATCAAGTCCCAGGCAGAAGAAAGCAGAGAAAAGACCCAAGATGTCTGCTTTGCTTCAGAGACACAGCAGAAGGCAGCTAATTCTACTTTGTAGCAGGATAACTCAACTACAAAGAAGGCGAGACCCCAGGGAAGAAGAATGTCACAAAAGATCAAGTTCCCTGGCAAAGCAAGGCGAGAAAAGTTCCAAGATGCCTGCCATGGTTCAAAGACATAACGGAAGTTAGTTCCAGTATCTCTGGGCAGGATGACTCACTTCCAAAGATGTCAAGCCCTCAGGGAAGAAATCTGCAGAGGATCAAGTCCCAGGCAGAAAAATACGATGTAACAGCCCAAGATGTCTGCATTGTTCAGACACAAAGCAGAAGGCAACCAGTTCCACTGTCTATTAGGGGGATGGCTCAACTATAAAGAAGGCAAGTTCTCAGGGAAGAATGCAGCAGAGGATCAAGTACCGGCAGAAACAAGAAAAGAAAAGGCCAATGATTTTTGCCATGCTTCAGAGATCCAGCAGAAGGCACCAGTTCCACTGTCTGTAGGCGGGAAGACTCATATCCAAAGAAGGCGAGCTTTCAGGGAAGTATGCAGCAGAGGTTCAAGTCTGAGGATGAAGTGAACCAAGAAAAGGTCAAAGATTTTTGACATGACTCGGAGACCCAGCAGAAGGTATCTAGTTCCACTGTCTGTGGGAGGGAAAACTACTTCCAAAGAAGGTGAACTGTCAGGAAAGAATGGCGCAGAGGATCAACTCCTAGGCTGAAACAAACTGAGAAAAGGCCAAAGATTTCTGCCATGTTTCAGAGACACAGAAGGCAGCTAGTTCCATTGTCTGTAGGCTTGAAAATTTACCTCCAAAGAAGGCAAACCCTCAGGGAAGAATGGCGCAGAGAATCAAGTTCCAGGCAGATGTGAGCTGAGAAAAAGCCAATGTTTTCTGCCAAGCAAGCAGAGAATTAGCTCAAGAAGTTTGATCTGCTTCAGAAACACATCAGAAGACAGCTAGTTCCTTTGCCTGTGGGCAGGGTCACTCAACTACAAAGGTGAACCCTCAGGGAACAATGCCACAGAGGATCAATTCCCAGGTCAAAGGAAGCCGAGAAAAGGCCCAAGATGTACTGTGCTTCACTGTCCAAGAAAGCAGCTAATTCTATTTCCTGCAGGCAGGATGACTTGACTCCAAAGAAGCTGAGTAGAGGATCAAGTCCCAGGCAGAAGCAAGCAGAGAAAATGCCCAGGATGTCTGTTACAAAGCCACAGCAGAATGCAACTATTTCCACTGTCTGTGGGAATATCAATTCACCTTTAAAAAAAGCAAGTCCTCAAGAAAGAATGCCTCTGAGGATCAATCAGAAGTCCAAGGCCAAAGCAAGTCGATAAATGGTCCAAGATGACTATTATCCTTCAGACACAAAGCAGAAATCAGCTAGTTCCATGTGGATGGGAAAGCTCACCTCAAAAAAGGTGAGGCAACAGAAAAGAGTGCCACAGAGGACAGTGTCCCAGGCTGAAGCAAGCAAATTATAGGCCCAAGATGTCTGTCATAATTCAGAAACAAAGCAGAAGGTAGCTAGTTCCATTATCTGTTGGGGGACGACTCAACTCGAAAGAAGGCTGGCCCTCAGGGAAGAATGCAGCAGAGAATCAAGTCCCAGACCGAAGAGAGAAGAGAAAATGCCAAAGATTTTTGCCAGGGACTGGAGAGATAGCATGGAGGTAAGGCATTTGCTTTGCATGCAGAAGACGGGTGGTTTGAATCCCAGCATCCCATATGGTACCCCAAGCCTGCAAGGAGCGATTTCTGAGCCTGGAGCCAAAAGTGACCCCTGAGTGCTGTTGGGTGTCATCCAAAAACCAAAAAAAAAAAAAAAAAAAAAAAGATTTTTGCCATGCTTCAAAGTCTCAGCAGAAGGCACCTAGTTCTACTGTCTGTTGGCAGGAAAACTCACCTTCAAATAAGGTGAGCCCTCAGGGTAGAATGCAGCAGAATATCAGGTCTCAGGCAGAAGCAAGCAGAGAAAAGCCCAAGATATCTGCCATGCTTCAGAGACACAGCAGAAAACAACTAGTTCCACTGACTGTGGGCAGGATGACTCACCTCCAAACAAGGTGAATCCTCAGGGTAGAATGCAGCACTGGATCAAGTCCTAGGCAGAAGCAAGCAGAGAAAAGGCCAAAGATGTCTGCCTCCCTTTAGGGACACAACAGAAGACAGCTAGGTCCACTGTCTGTGGGTGGGACAACTCAACTACAAAGAAGGCTAGCCTCAAGGAAGAATGCTGTAGATGATCATTTGGAGGTCAAAGGAAGTTGAGAAAAGGCCCAGAGGCCTGCTGTGCTTCACAGACAAATCAGAAGGCAGCTAATCCTATTCTCTGTGGGGCAAGGACTCACATTCAAGGAAGCTTAGCCCTCAGGGAAGAATGCTGCAGAGGATGAAGTCCTAGTGAGAAACAAGCAGAACAAAGGCTCAAGATGCCATGCTTCCCAGACACAGAAGAAGGCAGCTAGTTCCACTGTCTGTGGGCATAACTACTCACATCCAAATAAGGCGACCCTTCAGGGAACAATGCCTAAGAGGATCAAGTCCCAGGACAGAGCAGGCAGGTAAAAGACCCAAATGTATGTCATGCTTCAGACAAAAAAAGAAGGCAGCTAGTTCCACTGTTCATCAGGGTTAAGACTCAACTACAAAGGTCAGTCCTTCTTTGTAAGGGAAGAATAGTGCAGAGGATCAAGTCCCAGGCCCAAGGGAGCTGAGAAAAGGCCAAAGATTTCTGCCAAGCAAGCAGACAAATTGCCCAAGATGTTAGACTTGCTTCAGAGACACAGCAGAAGGCAGCTAGTTTCTCTGTCTGTCAGCAGGATCACTCAACTACAAAGGCAAACAATGCCACAGAGGACCAATTCCCAGGTCAAAGGAAGCCGAGAAAAGGCCCAAGATGTACTGTGCTTCACAGACAAAGAAGAAGGCAGCTGATTCTACTCTCTGCTGGAAGGATGACTCAACTCCAAAGAATCTGAGCAAAGAATCAAGTCCCAGGCAGAAGCAAACAGAAAAAAATGCCCAAAATGTCTGCCACAGAGCCACAGCAGAAGGCAACTAGTTCCACTGTACGGTGTGGGAAAACTCACCTCCAAAGAAGGAAAGCTTTGGAAGAATGCAGTAGAGGATAATGTCCTAGGCTAAGAAGAGAAAGGCCCAAGATGTCAGCTGTGCTTCCGAGAGACAGCACAGGCAGTTTTTTTCACTGTCTGGTGCGGGACTACTCATCTCCAAAGAAAGAGAGCCCTCAGGGAAGAATGCCACTGAGAATCAAGTCTCAGGCTGAAGAAATCCGAGAAAAGGCCCACGATGTCTGCCGTGCTTCAGAGACTCAGCAAAAGGCAACGAATTCTTTTTTTTTTTTCCATTCCCCCACAAGGCAGCAAATTTAATCTCTGTGTTTTGGTACCACTCAACTCCAAAAGAAGACATACCCTCTGGGAAGAATGCCACAGAGGATAAAGTCCCAGGGTGAAGCAAGCCTTCAAGGAAGAATTCAAAAGAGGATCAAGCCTCAGGCAAACCAAGCAGAGAAAAGGCCCAAGTTTAGAGACTCAGCAGAAGGCACCTAGTTCCACTGTCTATGGGCAGGCTGATTCACCTTCAAAGAAGGCATATCTTCAGCAAAGAATGCTACAGAGGATTAAATCTTAGTCCGAAGTAAGTCAAGAAAATACCCAAGTGGTCTGCTGTGCTTCAGAGACAGCAGAAAGCAGCTAGGTCCACTGTCTCTGACTGAGACTACTCACCTCCAAAGAAGGCGCTGAGCCCTCAGGGAAGAATGCCACAGAGGATCAAGTCCCAGGCAACAAGCAAATATAGGCCCAGGATGTTTGCTGTCCTTCAGAGTAATAACAAAGGCAGCTAATTCCTCTGTCAGTTGGTGGCATGACTCACTTCCAATGAATACAAGCCCTCCTGAAAGAAGACTGCCAAGGATTAAATCACAGGCTGAAGGAAGCAGAGAAAAGGCCCAATAAATCTGTCCTGCTTCATAGACACAGCAGTTCTTCTATCTGTTGGTGGGACAATTCACCTTCAAAGAAGGCAAGCCCTCAGAGAAGAATGCCACAGAGGACCAAGTCCCAGGCAGAAGCAAGCTAACAAACGTTGTACGATGTCTGCAGTTCTTCCGAGACGCAGCAGAAACAAACTTGATTTTTTTAATTCACCATTTTTCAGTAGTCATGAAAGCAAATGCTGTAAAGAGTATGTGGATGTCTCTGTTTATTTATTATTTTAAATTATAATGAGCTAGAATGACTACACAAACAAGACTAATACTACGATAACTTATCTGTACTTTAATTTCTAATACCACCAAATTTGTAACATAAAGATATTTGATGCTACTTATCAGAAGTTTAAAATCCAATTAGCACTTATTAATTCTTGATTATAATCAGTTTATTTTACTTTCTAAGTTTCAGATTTTATTCTGTAAAAGACGGATGTTTTCTTGTTATGTTTTTTTGATAATTAAATGAAATTAAAATAAAGCTTTCTCAGCATAGTATGTAACATCTCTACAGATTACTTATGCTGGCTCATATATTGCATACAATTAAATAATTGTTAAAGTTCATTTTGTTGAAAGAAAGAAAGAAAGAAAGAAAGAAGAATGAAAGAATGGAAGAAAGGAAGAAAGAATAAAAAGAAATGACCCAATTGTTCCATGTAGAAATTTCTAAAACTTTTGACCCAGTCACTATGTAATATACTATGCCTGCTATCTGCCACATATTTTACTTTATTTCATTGACTCCCTGAAGATCTTTAGCATTTCTTGAGCTTTTTCTAAATGATTCATATTTTTTACAATATTTCTATTACACGAGGCATGGTGTCCACTTTATTCACTGCTATGCTGTCAGAACAACCATATGTCTTGCTTATCAAAGGCATCTAATGTTTGGTTAGTGAATGCTCTTTTTCAAGTATGTATGAGCTGTTGAACATACAATAAGAATTAGGACAGTCAAGCCACACATTCAACATCCAAATTCACTAAATAGGCATAAAGCTACTGGAACCAGTCCCAATCTACTTGTTTAAGAATATGCAATGAGGGGCCACAGCGATAGCCTAATTGTAAGGCATTTGCCTTGCAAATGGCCAATACAAGATGGACCTGGATTTGAATCCAGGCATCCCACATGGTCCCCCAACCCTGCCAGGAGTGACTTCTGAGTACAGTGCCAGTAGTGAACCCTGAGCATTAAAGGATTAAATCTTTCAGGAGGGCTTGTATTCATTGGAAGTGAGTCATGCCACCAACAAAACAAAACAAAATTAAAATAGTGTATAATGTGACAAATATTCTCAAGACCCCTAACCCAGATCATCTCTCTTACTTATCTCCATATTTCTGTGAGCAGGTTCCACTACTGACATTTTACCAAGTCCCTGTGTATTTTTTTTTTTTTTTGGAGATGCTACCTACCAGTCAACAAAAATGGTTCCTACTGATACTCACCAATATTTCCTAGGAAATTCAAGAAGAATTCCCTAAGAAATTCCTAAGAAATTCAAGAAGAATTCATTACTCCAGTATACTCAGTAGAGAAATCAATGATTTATTTTTGACAAAGGGAGACAGAATAAAGACATTACTAATCTGTAACTGAGGGACTGGTGGCTTTTATGTTTCCTCTTCTCTGGCTTGACAGGCAAGACAAGATTCAGACCCAATTCCTAAAAACATAACTGATGGGAAAATTGAAATATTTTTCTGTATTAGCCAAAGTTTTCTCATGTGAAGGAAATAGCATCTTCAAACCCAAAATAAATAAAATTGAGCGTTGTGTCTCTTTAGGATTTGATCAAGAATATGTGAATGTATTTATTAAGGAGAAACCCAGTCAATTATGAAAAATTATGCAGGGTTTGGAATATGAAAAAATTTGTCTGTGGTACACATGCCAGAATCTGCAGCTCCCAGAATAAGAGATAAATCAAGATGAGAAGGGATGTGTTAGAATGGTTTTGATCTACAAACCTAATTTGCCAATTTAGACCCTAAATGATTCATGTATGTGTGTATATATATGTAAATGTTTAAGTCTTTAAATAAATTCTTTTACATTACAACTATTAATCAAAGAAAAATAGATCATATCTGTTATTTCTTGACTATAACATTAGTTTCTGCAGACTGAACCAGAATTAAAAACATTATTGCATGAGACTTTTGTTTGTTTACTGAATTACTGAGTCACTTTAAAAGATTCTTTTAGTCTGTTGTTGCACTGTATAAAATAGAAGCACATGTTGGAGACATTTTTCTGAAATTTTTACTTGCCTTTAAACACTAAACTACAGTATTGCATATGGGCATGCTTCTTAAATTTTTTGTGCTTGTTTTAAATGTAAAAGATATCAGTGCTTTATTCATTATTCATCTATATTAGATGACATGATCCTTACTTCACAAAAGTTATGTGTTATAGGCATAGACAATAAATATCAAGATAGTTGAGAGTGGGCTTCAGCACTGCTCTAGCCTACAGTTGTTATGAGCACCAATTTAAACAATGTTCTGCCCATTATTGGTTCTATCATGTAATTGTTCTTGTGGGAGATTACTTGTTTATTTCCATCAAATTTCTGGACAAATGCTTTGTTCTCTCTAAGAAATAGAGTCCTGATGTCAGGGTCTCAATGTAGAATTATTTTGTATCCGAGAATATCATGCAACTGTACTTATAACACTTGAGAGTTTTCAAAGATCTTTCAAAGACATTGCAGTTATTTCTCAGAGCAGTCTTGGTATTTGTTGCTGTGATATTTTTTCTTGAAGATGAAGGAATTTGCCCTTTAGGAGGTGATTTATTTCATAGATGAAGGGACAAGAGACAGAGCTGTAATGAACCTAGATCAAGAAAGATCTAGGTTGTGTTCTCCCACCTTACCAGATGCCTCATTTATTTGTATTGGGCCACATCCAGTTGTGTGGAGGGAGCTACACCTGGTGGTGCTGGAGGACTACATGGGATGTGAGGATCAAACCCAGATTAGCTTCATGAAAGATAAATGCCTTGCCCAGTTCTCAAGTTACCTCATATAAGTGCTATTATCCTTAGTTCAGAGGATAGAAACCAGAATGACAAAGTACTGGTTCAGTTCACATAAGGCTGCAACTCAGAGCCTGATAGATACCAGGTGTGACTTACAGAGAACCCCATTGAGTCCCCAGATCTGAGTGATCCTTAACAGCCTGTTTCCCTCTAGCTCTGACTAAGATTGGAGACCACATTTAATAAGCACTATGTATAGTCTCATGGGGCTGAACAGGCTGAGGACTCAGAGCTGCACCTAGAGGCAGTCTCTTTAAAACTCCAACTTTGCTGAATTATTGCACTGCCATATTTGCCATGAGAAATTGCTTTCTGGGGGCACATAGTCGACCATTAATCGCCTGCCCTTTGCCACTTTGAAAAATTTGACCAAACATACATAGCCATCAGAACAGTCTGCACACATGCTCAGTCTAAATTAACACCTGACTGTATTCTCATCCAGGCTCACTTGACACATGGAGCTGAGGGTTACAATGCTCCATGTGCTCTCAAATCACTCTGCAGTAGTACTCTTTATAGATCCCATTATTGTCAGCAGAAAACAATTTTGAGTGCTGTATGTGATTAGGGCAGATGGCCAGCTGGAGGCATTTGAAGAAAATATCTTTTACATTTCCTTTTATTGAATTTGGAGAATTTATAGTTTAGTGCAAAGTTTTAGTCTGCATTTCAATAACATCAAATTTGTAAGAAATTTTCTTCATAAATTACAGACGGAATATAGTAATGCTTTGATTAAATAGTTGTGAGCCAGTCACAGTTCCTCACATTCATCAAAGATGATTCTCTGTCATTGGTAGGTTCTCACCCTTAATTTTATTATTATATAAAGAAAGACAAGAAGGGGAATAAAATACAATTTAATGAGCTTTTTTACATATACCTACTTAGAAAATGAGAA
>PVKC010038859.1:0-12670 GCA_004027635.1 Crocidura indochinensis
AAAAAAAAAAAAAAAGGCACAAAAAGCTTTCAGGGGGCCGGGCTGTGGCGCTGGAGGTAAGGTGCCTGCGCTAACCTAGGACTGACCGCGGTTCGATCCCCCGGTTCCCCATATGGTCCCCCGTGCCTGCCAGGAGCGACTTCTGAGCGAATAGCCAGGAGTAACCCCTGAGCGTCACCGGGTGTGCCCAAAAATAAAACAAAAACAAAACAAAAAAAGCTTTCAATACTTAGGACTACAAATTACTTATATGTAAATTTTCTTAATTTGTAGCTCTCAGTTGTTTGATCAGATTCAAATGGTTAGCTCTTGCTGTCAAGACGTCTTATAGAACATCATCATTGGTGATGATCAATAAATATATTTTCAATATAATACATAATATATCTATATTGATGATGAATATAATCAATTGACTTTATAATGTGGGTGGTCCTTATTCTTTAGTCAAAAAAAGAACAAAGAAATGATTTCTTAAAGATAAAGGAATTCTTTCTCAAGACCATACAGATAAAAACTTGTCTAATTTTCCAGTTGATTGTCCTACCCTATAGAATAAGATTTGATAGATCTGAAATCATGTGACAAGTCTCTTATTCTACAGCTCACTTTATGAAAGCACACATTTCAGTTAGTTGTTTCTCTGAAAACCCTGCATGCAGCAGAGGTTATACCAGATTATTTTCTTGAAAGGGAAAGGGATTTTAAAGTCAAGTTGAGCAGGGAAAGTTCTCATATGTCAATTTACCAGAGGTAAAATAAGCAAGTGGTAATGTATGCTTGATTAGACCTGTCTCAGCAAGCCGAGTGCAATAGAATAACTTCCTTTGGAAGGAAGTATTTACTCAAGCAAAATTTATTGAAAAGCACAGAAGTTCATTTTCCCATTCACAACTCTAACCAACATGTTCTTTATTGCCTGAGTCTGTGCAAACACTGATTGAATATTTGTTAAATAAGTGATTTATGTTATAGCTTATTTATGCACCAATAGAATAAGTAATTAAGCAAGATCATTTGTGTAGTTTTTAGCATCCAGTTTATCCCAGATCAACTCCCGTTTTAAATATTTATAATGAACCACCTACGTTAGAATAATGTTCCTATATTAGACACTCTCTAAGTTGGCAAACATTTGGCTCTGATCTGCTGTTTCATCCTGACTCCCAGTTTCAGGTTAACACTATTCTATTATTGGAAGGTGGAATTTTAGATGCTTTAACTCAGCAGTTTGTTCTTAAGTGTTCTCTAACCTTAAACTTTTATATTTTTGATTAGGGACTTGTATTTGCTCAGTTAGTGTAAGATTCTATTTTTACCTCTGGTGATTAAGACAGTAGAATTCCTGCCCTGCCCTGAAACTCCATGCAACCACACACCTGCAAGTCTGGAGGAACCCCATCTTTCTATCTTGTGTCCTCATATCCTGCCCCTAGGCCAGGGATTGGCCCATTTCATATACGTACATCCTCTAAACTCAAAACTGTGCGGATGTTTGCACGTCTTCATGAAAGCAATTACTACATACATCTCATATTTAGGAACAGGTGGGATGTGACACTCCTATTTCTCACATAATCTGGAGCAATAAATCTCAGTTAACTCAATGGAGTCAACAATTTCCTGGGCATATTGAATAATAGAGAAAGTAAAAAATACAACCTGAACAGCAGATGTATAAATAGTAGCCATCTAGCATAAAAAACAGAAGAGATTAATTCTCAAGTAATTAGGAATTTCCACCCACAAAACACCACAAAATTCAAAGAACAGTAGGGAATCTAAGGAATTCAGCTGTAGTCACAGATAGGAACAGAAACCCAAGCAAGTCTTTAAGCCCAACAAAACTCTTGAGAATGATGGATGAGGAATTAAAATCAACACTCTCTGCACTGGCAAAAAAAAAAAAAAATTAAGAACGTGCTTGCCAGTGAAATTAAGCAATTACTAAATGAAATGTTCAGCCAATTCAAAGGATGAGATTTTCATACAAATGAAATTGAAGGATCTTAAAGCACACAGTAGCAAGCATATTAACAGAATCTTGCAAGGGTATAACTATGTAGACCAATTTGAAGATAAACTACTAGTCAGCACTGATAAGAAGTCAAAACATAAAAGAGAAACAAAGAATAGAAATAAGTAAGGTACTTAATGGACAGAGACAAGAATAATCCCAAATCCCAAGAATATGTAACAGTGAGGAAAAAGGGAAGGAGTTGTGGGTGATATAACAGCTGAGAACTTCACCAGGCTGGAGGCAGATATTCAAGAGGACAAGGATTACCAAACAAAATAGACTCAAACAGAACAACCAACACATAATAATCAAAGGGCAAAACCAAAGAGACTAACTGCTTAAAGCAGCAAGAGGGAGAAAAACCTTAAATATAAAGGAAACAGCATAAGAATCATAACAGATCTCCAATATAAACAGTACAGAAGAAAAAAGAATGGCATCTTCAAATTACTAAATGAAATTTTCAACCTACCTAGAGTCCACTACCTTGTCAAGGCTTTAGTTAGATGGGAGGGAAGGATAACAAACATTCTCAGACAAACAAGTGCTGGAAACACTTGTGATAACAAAACTGGCCTTGAATAAACTAATGAAAGGCCACCGTGGACACCAAATAGACAGTTGTAGAAGGAACAACCCTACACAGTAAAATAGTAACACAGTCCTTTATATCAATATTATATCTGAATGTCAATGCACTAATCTCTCCCATCAAAAGACACAGAATAATGGGATGGATTAGGAAACAAAATTTAATCATTTTATGTTTACAGGAAACACATCTAAAATCTCAGGATAGACAAATACTCAGAGTAGAAGGGTAAAAAATAATTATACAAGCAAACAAAAACTCTGGGACTGTCCTATTTATATCGGATTAAATCGAATTCAACATAAAGTAATTAGAGACAATGATAGAATCTACTTATTGATCAAAGGCAAAATAGACAAACAAGTACCAGCTCTTATTAACATATATGTACCAAATGTTGGGTCAGCAAAATTGATAAGGCCTTTTGCTTACAAACCTAGAAAAACACATGTATGGAAACATAATAATAATGGGAGACTTCAACATGCTACTGGATAGATCCACCAGAAAGAATATCAATAAAGACACAAGATCCCTAAATAAACTGGGGCTAATGCTTTTAAGGGTCTTTCATCCTTATAATTTTACATCTATATTCTTTTCTAGAGCACATAAACTTTTACAAGCATAGTTCATATTTTAAGACAAAAGTCTGACTTTTATACATTCACAAAAGTAAGAATCATATCAAGTATCAGACCACAATGCCACGGTGATAGAAATAAATCATAAAATGAAGATGTGGAGAAACTCTAATACCTGGAAACTTATATGCTGCTAAATAAGAGCTGGATCAAAAAGAAAAGGAAGAGATAGGAAGATTCCTTGAGAGGAGGTGGTGCTGAAAGGTGGTAAACTGTTATATGTGAAACAATATCAGCAACAGTATTGTAGACCACAGTGTAAAAATGTATATATAAAAATACCAAAAGAACCTCTGAGAAAAATAAAAGTTATTTTTGCACCAATCCAAAAAAAAAAAAAAAAGAACCTCTAATAGAAGAAGATTGGTGAGGGGATCAGACTTAAACACCATATCCAAAACTAACTATAACAGAATCAATACTCAATCTACAACAAGCTAGACACAAAAGGGAATATTTATACTAGCAGCTCAAAGGGCAAAGGAAGGGCATTATGGGATGCATGCTGGGAACAAGGGTGGAGGGAGGACAACATTAGTGTTGGGAATACCCCTGATGCAATGTCACTATGTACCTAAAATACTACAGTGAATAATTTATAATCCACTTTGAACAAAATAAAACTTATTATATAAAAATAAGGGGCATTGGTAGGGGATAGTGGATAATGGAGAAGGGATTAGTATTGACACATATATCCCTGAAACCGCATCATGAATAACTCTATAATTTTACAGTGAATCGATAAAAATGATATTTTTAATTCTTTGAGAAGAGTGACAGTGAAGAAATAAGTTACCAAAATCTATGGGAAACAACAAAAGCAGTATTTAAGAGGAAACTTATAGTGATACATGCCTATATATAATAGAAGAAGAAAAAGACAAAATAAACAACCTAAATACAAACCTTAAATATTCGAAGAACAAACACATCAGTGAGGCCCAAAGTAATAAATAAAATAATAATAAAACCAGGGAGGAAATCAATTATACAGAAGATAAATAAATTATCAAGAAAGCAATATAAAAACAGTGAAACTAGTAGTTTATTTTTTGAAGGAATAAACAAGATATTCAAACTTCTGGCTACTCTCATGAGGAAGAAAAGAGAAAGTGCTCAAATAAATCACAACAGAAACAAATGGGGAAAAATTGCCACAAAATCTCCAGAAAGTCAAGAAATCATAAGGACTTACTCTGAAAAATTCTACTCTGTTAAGTTAGAGAACCTAGAAAAAATGAAAAATATTCCTAGAAATAAGTAACCTCCTAAAAAGGAGTTAGGAAGAAGTAAAAAGCCTGAATAGCCAAGTAAAAGCAAGGAAATTAGAACTTAATTAAGACTCTCCCCAAGAATAAAAATCCTGGTCCAGATGGATTTATGGGTTAGTTTTATAAGTTTTTTATTTGTTTATTTGTTTGCTGTTTTTGGATCCAAAACACCAAAAACACCCTGTAGTGTGCTCAGGGATTATCTGTGACTCTGCTCTCCTGGCAGACTTGGGTGCCATAGGGAATGCTGGGGATAGAACTTGGGTCAGTGACGTATAAGGCAGATACTCTACTTGCTATGCTATCTTTCTGGCCCCTATCATGGTTTTTAAATAAAATTTCAACAATTGCC
Organism: Crocidura indochinensis; assembly: GCA_004027635.1. Classification (NCBI taxonomy): domain Eukaryota; kingdom Metazoa; phylum Chordata; class Mammalia; order Eulipotyphla; family Soricidae; genus Crocidura; species Crocidura indochinensis. The sequence goes on from PVKC010038859.1 coordinate 4,883, forward strand.
AAGAAAAAAGATATAGATCTGTCTACTCCCAAAAGATCATCTGATTACTGGCTATGGGGCCCCTGGAATCTCGGTTTAGATTCCACATCTTCCTTTGACCTTAAGTCTTGGTTTCCTCATCTGAAAAAATTTTGTATGAATTCTCACCTTGTATAGTGTTGTGATAAGGACTGCTGTAAGATCTAACACAGAAAAGCCCAAAATAATCACTTTTTTTTATGGCACTGTTGATTTGAACTGTCCCTTGATTTTTATTGTGCTTAAATGAGAATTATGAATAGAGTAACACAGTGTGCCTAAGAGGGCAAGTATTTCCCCACCTATACAGAAAAAGGTTACTACAGATTATTATATTCCAAACTGATATATTTTAACATCTAGAAATCAATTTAGTTACAAATAAATACTAGTACAACATTTTACTACTTTTCTATGCTCTGAAAATTATGTAATAAATAGAAAAATAATTTTTGCGTATATAATCATAAGTAAGGAGCTTACTTAACATGCAGAAAATTAAAATAGATGTTACTAAGTTACAATTGAGTGGGATAATGATTGGTTTAAGTTTGATTCAAAATCTTTCTCTGAAAAGTTAAGGTTTAATTTACTACCCAATCACAAGAAGGAAACAACTTGTATGATGATTTGAAGAAAGATTCTATTCATTTAAATCCTTAAAATCAGTGGTATTTTTGAAAATTAAAGGCCAGTGTGGATCAAGAATTGTCAATAGAAGGAGGAACTTTCAAAGGTTCATGAAAAGTTGAGTCTTCATGGGGTGATTAATTCAACAATGCTCCCCTTGTTTATTTGGACACAATATACTTCTTGACTTAGGGTAACTATTCGAATTTATTGTCCAGTATTAGGATATACTTATTTTTCCAGAACTTCCTATTCTTCATTGAATTTTAATTCCAAATAAAGATTGTTTGGAGAGATGTTATGTGATACCAGCCATTGGACAGATTTTGTCTTTCTTTATGACCAAGTACAAGCCATAGTTTCCCTACCTGAGTGTTATGATGCTCTAGTTCTTGTTCAATCAAAAGTCATTTCAAATTCCTTCCACAAATGGTAAGGCATTTTTTCATTTATATGATAGTTTGCTTAGACTTTTCTTATACACGATAATTTTTCTAGATATTTGAAATTCTGTTTTTTTTTTTTTTTTGGTTTTTGGGCCACACCCAGTGACGCTCAGGGGTTACTCCTGGCTATGTGCTCAGAAGTCGCCCCTGGCTGGCCTGGGGGACCATATGGGGCACGGGGGAATCGAACCGCGGTCCATCCAAGGCTAGCGCGGTAAGGCAGGCACCTTACCTTCAGCGCCACCGCCCGGCCCCTGAAATTCTGTTTTTAACATGAGAACTGGCCTTTGAGTTGACAGATGTTCTATTGAATTGGTAGGACCTTTATTTCAAATCCATTCTATTATCTGATCTCAGTTTCACTGTGAATTGTCTTAAAAGAGATGAATGCAGCAGTCAGGAGAGATGAAGTCATGAAATTTTCCTATACATGGATGTACATGGATTCTACCATGCTCAGTGAAATAAGTCAGAGGGAGAGAGAGAGATGCAGAATAGTCTCACTCATCTATGGGTTTTAAGGAAAATAAAAGTCATTTTTGCAATGATCCTCAGAGACAATGAGAGGAGGGCTGGAACTTCCAGCTCACTTCAGAAAGCTCACCACAAAGAGTGGTGAGTGCAGTTATAGAAATAACTACACAGAAAACTACCATAATCACGTGAATGAATGAGGGAACTGGAAAGCCTGTCTGGAGTACAGGTGGGGGTGAGTTGGGAGGGAGGGAGATTTGGAACATTGGAGGTGGGAATGTTGCACTGGTGAAGGGGGTGTTCTTTACATGACTGAAACCTAATCACAATCATATATATAATCAAGGTGTTTAAATAAAGAAAAAATTAATTAAAAATAAAATAAAGACAAAGAAGAATTGTACTAGTTAAAAAAAAAGAGATGAAATAAAAATGTTATTATAAGACAATCCCAGAAGAAGAAATTCTCAAAACACTATATTACCAGGAGATGAGCCTGAAATCAGCAAGGACTTTTAATCACAGAATTTTATAGTTTTATGCTTTACTCTGCTACTTCCCTAAAACCGAACCAGACTAATGGCTCCTTAGTTTTTAAATTCTTTTCAATGCTGTCACTTTTCCCTCATTTTTAAAGTTAAAGCAAACTTTATGATCTATGAAGTTATCCATAGTTAAGTGTTAAACACAATGATTTAGCAACAATCCTACCACATGTCAACTTCCCTCCCCTAATTTTCCCAGTTGACCCAGCCTGCCATCATAATAAACAGCTTTTTAAGTTTGGTTGTTAAAGTTTGGGTATCATGATTTCATTGTTGTTGACTCTGTGAATTAAGTATATATTTCAGTCTTTTTTTCCTAACACCACCAATGCACCTTAGTTCCCATCAACCCTGTCCCCCATTATTTCATACCCTTTCTTTCTCCTCCTCAACTCAATTTTTCTTCTTCTCCTATACTCTGGATCAAAGATTGTTCTAGACAACACTCATTTAAACCATATAATTCCTCTGTACAGTTATTGTAGATGCCACATATAAGTGATATCATATTGTATTTGTCCTTATAGAGTACTTCATTTAACATATCTTCTTGTCCCATCTGTTACCGTAAATTGCATGATTGTATCATTTCTTACTGCTATATTCTATATTCTATTACTATAATATTCTATTGTATATATGTACCATATCTTCATGATCCACTCATCTCTTGTTGCATATCTGGGTTGATTCCAACTCTTAGCTACTATGCTGAGTACTGCAATGAATAGCGGTGTGCATATGTCCTTTTAATAACATGTTTTTCTGTCCTGGGGATAGATACCCCAAAGTGGAATTGCTGCTCAATTGTGAGTTTACTGAGTACTCTCCATATTGTTTTTCATAGCAGTTGAAATAGACAGAATTCCCACCAGCAGTGACGGAGAGTTCTTTTCTCAACAAATTCCTCTCAACACAGATTATTCCCAGTATTTTTGGTATGTGCCATTCTTACTAATGCAATATTTTGCTATAGTCTTGATTTGGATTTCCTTAATGATAAGAGATAGTAGGGATTTTTTTTCATGAGCTTGTAGGCCATAGTTGGTCTTCCTCAGAGTGGTGTCCCCTCATTTACTCTCCCCATGTTTTGATGACATTTTTATATTTTCAGAAGGTTAATATTTGTGAGTACTTTGTATAACCTAGACATCAACCCTTTAATCTTATTCGTTGAGTGCAAATAGTTTCTCTCACTTAGTTAGCTACTTTTTTTGTTTTAGGTCTTGTTTCTTTTGCCATCCAAATTTTTTTTTAGTTTGATGTAGTTCCATCTGTTCAGATTTCATTTTGTAGCCTTTATATTGTTGACCTTATTCAGGATTCCTTTCCATTTTTAGTTTGTGAGCCTAGCTAAGGTTGTGTCAATTTTGTCTATTCTTTCTAAGGGATAGTTTTTGAAATCACTCAATTTTTTTGTTGACTTTTAAATTTATTAATTATTTCCACCATTTTAAAATTATTTCCTTCCTCCTCCTAACTTTAGATTTTATATTTTGTTCTTTTTCTAATTCTTTACGTAAGATATGACATTAGATAATTTATTTTAGACTTTTCTTGATTCCTGATGTAAATTTCTATTGTTGTAAATTTCCTGCTTAGTATGTCTTTTTATGAACCTATATATTTTTATGAGCCTTTGATTTTTTAAAAAAACTTTTTGTTAAGATCATTGTGAATTACAAGTCTTTCACAGCTGTGTTTTAGGCACATAGTGGCAGTGTATTAGGACCAATGTTGACCTCCCTCCACTATAGTTCCCAGCATGCATTCAATACTTCCACCCTTAGCCCCCTGGACTGCTAGTTTAACAGGTCCATTTTTGTGCATTACTTGTTATAGTTTGGGTCTCTTGATTCTATTGTAGTTGACTTTGGTTAAGGTATTTATACCTGGTCATTTCTGATTTCCACCCAATGTTCCTGAGACTCCTTGCCCCTGGGTCCCATCAACTTTTTTTTCTTTTCTCAATTTGTAGGAAGACACGGAAATATGATGCAGAACAAGATGAATCATGGTTCTGTAGAAAAGGTGGGATTCCCCCTATCTAGAAGCTATAAGTAAAATTAAAAGAAGAAAAAAGGAAAGGGGGGACAGATCTGGCAGGCTTGATATTTTGGGAGGTCCACACCTGGTGATGCTCAGTGGTTACTCCTGGCTATGCATTCAGAAATTACCCCTGGCTTTGGGGGACCATATGGGATGCTGGGGATCCAACTGAGGTCTGTCCTAGGTCAGTTGCATGCAAGGAAAACACCCTACCACTGTGCTATTGCTCTGGCCCCAAGATTGCTTTTATATTTTAATTTTTGTTTTTATTTTTTAACTCAATAAATATCTTTCATTAATGAAAAAGGAAGATTGATTCTTTTAAAATACTTATTAAGAGGCCTATTTTGTATCTTTGATGTGTATTTTCTTTTATTTTTGTTTTCTTCCATTTTTCTTAAACTTCTTCCATTTTTCTTAAAATTATAATGTAGTAACTGGCTTTCTATCTATTCCTAAAGTTTCTTTAATTATACTTTACTTTTATAAAAATTTTAATTTTAACTCATCGAAACCATTGTGATTTACAAAGTTCTTCATAGTTGGGATCTAGACATTCAATGAATCAGGACCAGTGTTCACCTCCCTCTACCAATGTTCCCAGAGTGCATTCCATAACATCCCCAGCCCCACCCCTGCATCCCAGTAAAGTGAAACAGGCCCATTTTAAGTTTAGGTAAAGTCTCTTGATTCCAATATTGTTGACTCTGACTTGGATATTTAGTTCTGTCCTTTCCCAACACTATCAGTGCACCTGAGATCTCTTGGCCCCTGGGTCCCATCTTTTCATATTTGTGTTTCCCCTCCTCAATCCAATTTACTTCTCTGCTCCATACTTTGAGGCCAATGGTTTTCAAGACAACTCCCATCTAAACCATTGAATTTCTTTGTGCAGTTATTCTAAATACCACATAAAAGGAATACCATTCCTCATTTATACTTTGCCTTTAAAATAAGGTTCTATTTTTAGAATAGTCTTGTTTTTTGTTTGTTGGTTGGTTTGTTTGGTTTTGGGGCCACACCCAGCAGTACTTAGAGGTTACTCATGGCTCTGATTTTAGTAATCACTCCTGGCAGACTCAGGGGACTACATGGGATGCTGGGGATCAAAACTTTGGCCATGTGCAAAGCAAGCACTCTAACCACTGACCTATTGTTCTGAGTCTCTTTTTTGAATAGTATTACTTCATAGAACAATTGAATGAAATTAGAGGTTTTTTGGTACTCAATTTTCCATTTCTTCACCTTTGTACAGCCCATATCTGAGTTTGTTGTTTTGTTATTATCAACTAATCTACATTGACACATCATTATTACCTATTGTTTATCATTTACATTGCAATTAAATATTGATGTTGACCAATTTATGTCTTGAAAATGTATAATGACATGTAAAAATGATTATCATATTGTTCAACTTATTTAAGAAACATCTATATTCCTCCTATTAATTCCTCTCTCCTCCCTACCATCTGGTAATCAAAGATCCTTTAAATCTCAATACCTTTGGATTTTCCAGAAAATAATTGCGTTGAAATAAAACAGTATATAGAACTATTTGTTTTGTTTTGTTCACTTATCAATCCAGAATTAGGTTCTTCCAATTCTTTTAATTTCTTTTTTCCATCCCCTCTTTTTTAATTTCTTGATAGCTTTTTTTCTTTCTGACAATAAACATATCTCATTTTCTTTATTTTTTTATAATTATTTCCCCCCATTTTTTGTCTACCACAGTTTATCAATTTATCTATTGAAAGGCAAAGACATCATAAAAATGAAAGGAAAATGCACATCAAAGATACAAAAGGGCAAAAACATTACTATTTTGTTGTTTTCAAATTTTGTAAATTATGAATAACACTATTTAACATACAATGTATGAACTTTGTGTGAACTTATGTTTTCAGATAAACACTAAAGGGCAAGATTGTTGAATAAAATAAAATAAAATTATGTTTAGTTTTTATAAGAATTTCAAAATTGGGACTAAAGAAATATTACAGAGGTTAAGGCATTTGCCTTGCATGTAGATGACCCTGGCTTGATCAGAAGTAGCACATATGGTACTTCAAACATTGCCAGAAATGACCCGTGAGCACAGAACCAAGAGTAAGCACTGAGCACTGGTGGTGATGGGGTGTTTGTGGGTTATCCCTGCCTCCCCCAAAGAACTCAGAAACTCAAATTTCCAAATTGGCTTTCAAAATTTAAATATTTTAATTCCCATCAATTAGTTCCTGTTGTTCCATATCTTCATCTTTAGGATGAAGTTCCACATCCACATCTTTTTTTTTTTTGAAGTATATCTTGTATTTTTATTTATTTTTCATAGGACTTGTATTAAAGGAAATAATAGGATATTTTCTTTTTCTTTTAATAATGGGATTTTTATCAAAAGATTTTGTAATAAAGATGCCAGAGAGGAAATTGAAATATAGAAAGACTTGATAATGGATTAACAAAACATTCTAACATTAACCTTTACAAGCAAGAAAGAACAAGAGAAATTCATTTTTATGGAGTAATTCAGTTTAAAGGTAGTTAGGTGTACATGGTTGAAAAAGTTGTTTCTGAAAAATAAACTCTATACCAGAAGATACTAGATTAACTGGACTAAATTAAATTAATTCTGCATATTACTAACTGTCCCTTTGGAAATCGTTTTTTTCCCAATGCTACCACAATTTATTTTTCCAGATACCCCAGTTCTCACAAACCTATTTCACTTTTAATTCATCAGTTACATAGTATTTTTAATACCTCTTCCACTGTGTTTACAGTTCCCTCTGTAGGTGAATGATTCTGAATTCAAGAACTGGAACAATTATTTATTTGAGACTGAATTAACCAGTCAATTTTCTCTTCTTATAACCACTATTATTATTTTTATCATTATGTCTAACATTATTTTTATATAATTTTTCTTATTTTGATCATAGTGGCTTACACGTGTATCTTTCACATTAGTATTTTAGGTACATATTAACATTGAATCATGGGAATACCCACCACCAAATTTGTCCCGCCCTCTTCCCCGTTCCCTTTCTGCAACCCATATCCCCCATAATTCCCCCCTCCCCCAGGCTGCTAGAGTAGGCGGTCCTCTCTTTGTCCAGCTTACTATTAGTGATCATACATCTGTTTGGTCCTGGTGCCCTCCCTTGTTTCTCCCTCTATTTGAGAGTCTAACCTAGATAAATCGAGTTGTGTGGTTTTGTTTGAGGGAGAGAAAGGCAAGACAATGGGGGTAAAGATTAAGCAAAATAATAATAAAAAATATAAAAATAAAAAATAAAAATAATAAAAAATAAAATTAATTAATTAATTAATTAAAATATGCTGAGAATGGGTGGAGTCCTTCTAGTGGCTATCTGCCTCAGTTTGAGAGAGGAAATGAGAAAAGTAATTGAAACACCATAACAATACAAAAATAAATGTCAAATTTAATATCCAGTGAACCCTGCAGCAACTAAGAAAGCACCACACATTAGTCTCGGTTCTGAATTCATATCATGCCGGAGTGCAAAAAGGAGAAAGATAAGGTAAAATAATATAAAAATAGAAAAGGAGACATCCACTTCAATATCTATATCAAAATAAAGACGCCAATCAATCAATCAATCAAT
>PVKC010038860.1:0-12670 GCA_004027635.1 Crocidura indochinensis
ACCTTGTATATTTTTTATATTAGCCCCTTATCTGATGGGTAAATAGTATTGGGTAATAGTTTCTCCCATTCTTTGCATGACTTTTGTATCCTTGGCACTATTTGAGGTGCAGAAGTTTCTCAGCTTAATATAGTCCCATCTGTTTAATCTCTGCTGCCATTTGTTTGGAGAGTGCTATTTCCTCCTTGAAGATGCCTTTAGTCTCAATGTCATGGAGTATTTTACCTACATGTTGTTCTATATACCTTATGGTTTCAGGATGATATCAAGGTCTTTAATCCATTTGGATTTGACATTTGTGCATGGTGTTAGATGAAGGTCTGAGTTTGCTTTTTTGCAAGTGGCTGACCAGGTGTATCAACACCACTTGTTGAAGAGGCTTTCCTTGCTCCATTTTGGATTTCTTGTCCCTTTATCAAAGATTAATTGATTGCATACCCGGGGAACATTTTCTGATTACTCAAGTTTATTCCACTGATGAGCATCTATCTTTATTCCAATACTATTCTGTTTTAGTGACTATAGCTTTGTAATACAATTTATAGTTGGAGAAAGTCATGCCTCCCCTATTACCTTTCTCAAGGGTTGCTCTAGTTATTTGCAGACGTTTATTATTCCAAATGAATTTCAGGAGTGTTTGATCCACTTCTTTGAAGAATGTCATGGCTATCATTAGAGGGATTTCACTAAATCTGTACAATGCTTTGGGAGTATTGCCATTTTAATGATGTTAATTTTCCCAATCCATGAGCAGGGTATGTGTCTCCATTTCCTTGTGTCCTCATTTATTTCCTTTTTTGTTTGTTTTTGTGGTTTTTTTGTTTTGTTTTTGTTTTGTTTTTGTGCCGAAACCCAGAAAGGACTCATTTATTTCTTGAAGCAGGGTTTTGTAGTTTTCTTTATATATGTCCTTCACCTCTTTAGTTAAGTTGATTTCAAGATATTTGAGTAATCCACTAATGTGGATGGGACTGTTGGTCTATTTTTTTTTTTTTTTTGGTTTTTGGGTCATACCTGGCAGCGCTCAGGGATTATTCCTGACTCTATGCTCAGAAATCGTTCCTGGCAGGCTGGGGGGACCATATGGGATGCTGGGATTCGAACCACCAACCTTCTGCATGCAAGGCAAATGCCTTACTTCCATGCTATCTCTCAGGCCTGGATTGTTTTTGTTTAAATGTTTATTTCTTCTCTATCATTATTTGTGTACAAGAAGGCCATTGATTTTTGCATGTTAATTTTGTAGCCTGACACTTTGCTATATGAATCTATTGTTTTTAGGAGCTTTTGGTAGTGTCTTTAGGGTTTTCTAGATATAGTATCATGTCATCTGCAAACAGTGACAGCTTGACTTCTTCCTTTTCTATCCGAATGCCCTTGATATCTTTTTCTTGCCTAATCGCTATGGCAAGAACTTTAAGCACTAAGTTTAATAGGGGTGGTGAGAGAGGGACTATCAGTGACATTGTATAGCCTGGCAAGGAGGAAAGAACATTTAGTCATCCAGGATTGAAGATGTTTTACAGGGTTCCTCAATCTTCTTATAGCTTCAGGTCGTCACTGGTCCTGCACAGAGGTCTAGGGACCAGCAGTGATAACTGAGTCAGAGAGCAGTGGGTTCCAAGCTTCCTGTTCCTGCAGACAGCCCTGCTCCATGGACCCACCATTAAACACCACTGGTCACACTGCTCTGCCCCACTGAGCAGGCCACCTTTTCTCTGCACCTTTGTTTCCACCTGAGGGTAATAGTGACTGTAAGAGTGGTGGTGCAACTTAACCTCAGTGCCCTTGCTCACCCTGGCATTCCCCACCTACAATTCCATCTTTCCCAGCTATTCTCACTGGGCTGTGCCATGGGATGCTAGTGTGAGCTGGTGGCAGAGATTACTAACTCTGTTTCCAGAATGGAAACAGTTAAAAAATTTTTTTTCCAGATTGCTCATCCCTAAGTTCAAACACAGGGGCTCTGTACTTGTCAAAGCACCACTAAGAGACAATTTGATCTCAGGATCATATTGGGTTTTCATCTTGGGCAAGACATTGTTTAGGGGGCTATATGTCACCAAATGATCTAAAACCTTTTTTTTTGACAGGCTGGTTTGCAGATGGGGTCTTTGGTAGAGACTGAGTTGTGCCCCCGACCTGGCTGGTCAGACTTTCCTCTGTCACCCAGGCTACCTGCCTAGGGGAAGAACATTCTTTCTTCAGGACCAACCTGGGATCTGATCTGCCAGTTTCAGCGTCCAGCTCAGAGCCACCCACACTTCACACGTTGTCTCTGTTCCCATCAGGCTCTGTTCTGGGCAGGTACCAGAAGCTGAGCAAGTTCCTAAATTTGCTAGGGTCGGAAGGAATTAAAATGCTCTCTCTCTCTCTCTCTCTCTCTCTCTCTCTCTCTCTCTCTCTCTCTCTCATATATATGTGTATATATATGTGTGTGTATGAGTGTATATATATATGTATATATATATATACACACACACACACACACACTCAGAAATACACAATTATCACACATACTCTCTCCTGGGGTAATGGAACGCTTCTTTTCACAGCATTTATTGAAAAAGCAATTCTGTTGTCACCACATGTGGAGTGAGTAAAAATCAGCTTGTAGGAGAAGAGGAAGAGAAGAAGAAAAAAAAGAAAGACACAGTGTGGGCGGCTGGTGTTTCCGGCGGCGAATCTGTGTCAGTAAAACTTGCCTTGACTCCCTGTCGAGGCGGGAGCTCACTCTGCTCTGGCCGTGGCTGCCGCCCTGCGCTGCCTGCCGCCGTATTTACTCTCGGCAGACTATTAACCAACACCAGGCTATTAATCTGGCTTTTGAGCCTTCACTAAAGCCCATAAAAGCTCACAGTTGTCAAATGGAGTTCATTTTAATTTCCTTTCAATCACAGTAAATTATTCAGGTGATAAATCAGCTGGAGCAGCCTCCTGGCTGTAATAGAAACCCTAATTCCTGACTAATTATCCAGCCCATTGCTGCCAACAGATCAATACGGGCGCAAAATGGAACGGGCCCAGGGCCCTCCCTCCCATCGGGCTGGAGACCGAGAGACAGCTGGGAAGGGGCTGTGCCACTGACCTCCCAGGAAGTTCAAAGGTCACCAGGGTTAAATGGGCGAAGGCCTGTCCCTTGTCTGGCGCAAGCTACCAGAACTGCCTCCTGCTGTATTGAGTGGCTCTGCCCCCTCGGTGGTGGTGGCACTGCAGTGGTCAGCAGCTGCCTCCTGCCAAGAAGGGCCAGTTTGTGTTTTCAAGCATGACAGCTTGCTCCTTGGGGGGTGATGGCCTGAGATGCACCCAGGTCAGACAGGGACCTGCCCTATGGGGAACAGTGGAGTGTCAGGTGCTCATGCTTCCTTCAGGGGTCACTTTGCTCCCTGGTGAGCCTGACCCTACTGGGAAGACGAGGTTAGGGAGGAAAGGGAGTAAGGTGCCATCGTCTGTCTGTCCAACTGAGAAAGGAGGAGAGCTTCCTGACGGAGAGGCTGTGAGCAATGTACAGGTACATGGAAAGGGGAGAAGTGAACAGGGAGAACTTTGTGGGAGGCAGAGGGACAGTGTGGACCCAGGCATGAAGGTAGGAAGGAGTTTGGGCAGCAAATCTAGGTGGTTGGAGTCAGGGTGCTTGAAGGGGACTTAGGAACATGGCACTGGAGAAGCTGGAAATGAGCCACCTGGAACTGGTGTGGTCTTGGGGACAGTCTGGCCGGGACTTCCTATCCTGGAATTAGTCTGTACCAGGTCTCCTGCTGCCCCTGCCCTGGCTCTAGGCCAGGGTGTCTCCTCTGACACATCGTTGCTGAGAACCCCTTAAGGTTCACCTAGGATGAAATCTAGGCCACTTCTTCTTCACTGTTCTTCACTGCCTTCCTTGTCTCCTGCTTGTCACAAGTTGCCCTGGCGGTGACCAGGCAATACAGTTCTTCTCTTCTTCACGCTCTCACTGCAAGTTCCTGCTACCTCCTCCCTGTGGGTAAGAATCTTTCATGTCCTTTCCCAGCCCTCATTGGTACATATCAGCTGCCATCGACCTACCACCTGTGTTACTTCATGAATGTATTGGGTTCTAGTCATAGTAGTTTCTTAATTTCATTCATTTTATTTTTCAGGGGGCTGCATCCAGTAGTGCTCAGGGCTTACTCCTGACTCAGGGATTATTCCTGGTAATGGGGACTTGGTAATGGGGACCTAGGTAGTGCCAACCTGAGTTATTCACATGTTAGGCAAGTTCCTTGTCCATTAAACAATCTCTTTGCCCCTTACTGGTTTGTTTGTTTGTTTGTTTATGGGCCACACCTGGTGACACTCCTGGTTATGTGCTCAGAAATAATTCTTGGCTTGGGGGACCATATGGGACACCGGGGATTGAACCGAGGTCCGTACTGAGTCAGCCACATGCATGGCAAATGCCCTACAACTGCACTATCCCTCTGGCCCCTGCCCCTTACTGTTTTTAGTTAGAATACCTTCGGGAGCTTTGTTTTTGTTCTTCGCAACACCTGTGATGCTCAGGAGTTATATCTGTCTCTGCACTCAGGAATTATTCCTGGCAGTACTCAGGGAGCCCTATGAGATGCTGGGGATGGAACCCAGATTGGCCATATGCAAGGCAAGTGCCAGACCTGCCGTACTATCACTCTGGCTCCCTAAAGTTCTAATCTTTTTGTTTTGGGGTTACACCAGTGTTGCTCAGAGCTTTTGTGACTTAGGAGTTGCTCCTACTGGTGGCTGCAGTACTGCAGATTGAGCTCAGGTCCCCTACATATATGCAGCCCCTTAAGTACCCTGGCCCCTAGAGCTCCCTGGCTCTTTTATAATAATTGTAGGGACTGTTCATTTATCTCCATGTGCCTGGCTCTGTCTGAGGAGAGAATCTGCCTTGCCTCATCTCTTGACAAAGTCAGACTTCTTTAGCTGTATAGATGGTGCACTTGAGGCTGACTTGGTTGCACACAGGAAGTACAGAGCAAAGATGGAAAGCACCAGAGCCCAGCCTAGTGGCACCGGGTCATCCCTGTCACTGCACAATCAGGTTGATTATTACAGGGGAACAGTTTCCTTGGGCTAAATGTGACAGCTCTGTGGACTCCTCCTGGGAATGAAGCATAAGCCAGGCAGTGTCACACAGCTACTGTGTGTGTTTATGGAAAAGAGGTCTGGGCTGATTGCTGTCCTGTTCTACTCTGACCTGCTTTTGATCATTAATTCAGCCCAAATTTTCTAATGGTGAAATGGGTCTTTGTGAGATTATGAGTTATTTGGGGGGCATGTAAGCAGAACTCTCCTTTTCTATATATGTTCTAGTAGGAGAATATATTGAAGTGAGACCTGGAAGGTAGCTTTGTAGATTAAAGTATCTGTCCTATGATCTTGAGACTACAAATTGTGTTTATTGTTTAAAATTTTATTTGGTTTGGGGGGGGCTGATGTGGATGCTCATCTCCTACCTCTTACTATGCCGCTTTTAAAATATTTTCCAAACAGTTATCCTGAGTATTCTTTTTTTTTTTTTTTGAGAGTCACACCTGGTAATTATTAGGGTTAACTCCTGACTATGAACACAGAAACACTCCTGGAAGTGCTTGAGAGCCATATGTGATGCTGGGGATCAAACATGCTGGGGTCAGCCATGCAAGGCCTGTACCCTACCCATTGTGCTATCTCTCTGACCCTTAGTCTGAGTATTCTTTTTCAATGGATGAAATGTGGGGAGGGCATATTTCCCCAAAACAATCATTGCTCCTATTTGAATGATGGGGAATATTTGTTCACAACCACATCCCCACCCCAAAAGTGGCCACAGTGTTAGGAGGGTTAGGCACCTTGGCTTTTGTGAAGCCTGTGTGGTTGTCACTTCTCCTTGGGAAGCGCTTTTCTGCTGTTGAAGTCATCATTGAGAGTCATTCCTGCTCTAACAGTCTGTGGGAGATAAAACAAATGGAAACCCATCTCTTATTTTATTTTGAATTGTTTATGGGTTTTTTCCTGTCTGCACCACTCTTTGATGACAGGTAAGTGCTGTGTATGTGGGCTAAAAGATTACAAGTGAATTGTCAAAGAGCTGCCTGGGATATTCTTTCATTCATTTATTCATTCATTCATCCAAGAAATTTTTACAGATATGCCATGACAGTGACATTGACCACCTGTGCTATGCTCTGTGCATAAAGTAACAGCAATAAATACAGCTGAGGGGATGTGTAAAGGACTTTCTGGCAGAGATATTCTAAATGAAGCTAGCCCATATTGACAATTAAAAAGAAAAGAGAGGGACTGGAGAGATTGTATAGCAGGTAGGATGTTTACCTTGCATTAGGCTGAGCTAGCTTCAATCCCAGGCAACCTGAACCCTCCCAAGAGTGATCCTTGAGCACAGAGCCAGGATTGAGCCTTGAGCACAGCTAGGTGTGACCCCAAAAAATCTTTTCCTCAATTTTTTTAAATAAAAGAAGAAAATAAAAACTAGTCCTATAGTTTGTTTGCTGTATTGGAAATTGACAATTGGACTTATATTTTTATTCACAAGACTTAAAATACTTTTATTGTTTTATTATTTAAGATTTTTCACTCACTAGAATATGGTCCTCTGAAGTGGCTTCAATAATTTGATGCCCAGGCCGAAGAGATTGCACAGCAGTAGGGCATTTGCCTTGCAAGCAGCCAATCTAGGATGGACGGTGATTCGAATCCTGGCATCCCATATGGTCCCCAAGTCTGCCAGGATTGACTTCTGAGCACAGAGTCAGGAGTAACCCCTGAGTACTGCCGGGTGTGACCCCTCCAAAAACAAAAAACAAACAAAAAAATGTTTGATCCCATTAGCAATGAAACAAAAACAAATGGTACCATATAAAATTCAAAAGATATTTCATGGCAAAAGAAACTTCACCCAACTGAACTGGAGAAAATATTTGTTCACAATAAAGGGATAAAGAGCTATCACATAAGGTATATAAAAAACTTCACAAAACTTAACAACCTAAAATGAATAATACTACTAAAAAGAAGTATGAAAATATGAACAGATGCTTACCTGAAAAGGACAGATAAGTAGCAGTAAACATTTGAAAAAGTGTTGGTTATCACTTGTACTCAGAGAAATTAAAATTAAAACAATGGGCCCGGAGAGATAGCACAGTGGTGTTTACCTTGCAAACAGCCGATCCAGGACCAAAGGTGGTTGGTTCAAATCCTGGCGTCCCATATGATCCCCCATGGCTGCCAAGTGCTATTTCTGAGCAGACCGCCAGGAGTAACCCCTGAGCACCGCTGGGTGTGACCAAAAAACCAAAATAAATAAATAAAATTAAAACAATAATGATCTATTATCTCACACCAGTGGGAATGACCAGTATCAGAAGACTGGAAACAGCTAGTGTTGGCAGGAGTGTGGTGAAAAAGGAACCTCATTCACTACTGGTGTGAATGTCTTTTTAAAAAAATTTTTTATAATTTATTTAAGCACCGTGGTTACAAAAATGTTCATAGTTGGGTTTCAGCCATCGAATGTACACCACCCTTTACCAATGTAACTTTCTTGCCACCAATGCTCCCCATCACCCTCCTCCCCCACCCTCTGCCTGTCTTCAGGACAGGTATTTGAGTTCTCTCTCACTATCATTGTCATGGTAGATGTCAGTGCAGTTATTTCTCTAACTTCCCTTATCATTCTTTGTGGTAAGCTTCATATTATGGACTAGTCCTTGCAGCCCTTATCTCTATTGTCTCTGGGTATTATTACCATGCTATCCTTTATTCTTAAATTTCACAGATGAGTGAGACTATTCTGTACCTTTCTCTCTCCCTCTGACTCATTGCACTCATCATGATAGTCTCCATGATCATCCCTTTATAGGCAAATTTCATGACTTTATTTTTTCCTAACAGCTGCATAGTATTTCATCGTGTAGATGTACTACAGTTTCTTTAGACACTTATCTGTTGTCAAGCACTGGTGGAAATGTCTTTGTTTGTTTTTGTTGTTTTGTTTTTGGGTCACACCTGGCAGCGCTCAGGGGTTATGGTTCTGTGCTCAGAAATCGCTCCTGGCAGGCTCAGGGGACCATATGGGATGCTGGGATTCGAACCACTGTCCTTCTGCAAGCAAGGCAAACACCTTACCCCCATGCTATCTCTCTGGCCCCTGGTGGGAATGTCTTAAAATAAAAATTATAGTTACCATACATTTGGAGCAATAGTACAGTGAGTAGGGCACTTGCCCTGTACCTGGCTGACCCAGGTTTGATATCACTCACCTATTTGATCCGTGAACACTCCAGGAGTGGTCCCTAAGTACAGAGAAGGAGTAAATCCTAAGTACAAATGAGTGTGGTCTCCCAAACCAAACAACTCCCTTAAATTACAGTAATCAAAATAAAATATTTATTTGAGGGGTCAAATACCAGTTAAAACACATTTTAGTAGAAAATTAGTGATTTGGGAAACAAAAGAAGAAATTGTATGATATATAGCATAGAAATCTAGAGTTGCAAAATCTGAGAGGGAAAAAGACAAACCAAATTTTTATAAATAGGCTGAGCATATATATATATAAATATTTATAAAATATATATGTGTGTGTATGTATATATGTATATATAATAGATATTCTGGAAAAATAAATGAAAGATAATATTAGAATAAATTGCCCAGGAGATAGCATGGTAGTAAGGCGTTTGCCTTTCATGCAAAAGGTCATCAGTTTGAATCCCGGTGCCCCATATAGTCCCCCGAGCCTGCCAGGAGCAATTTCTGAGCATGGAGCCAAGAGTAATCCCTGAGCACTGCCGGGTGTGACCCAAAAACAAAAAACAAACAAACAAAAAAAGAATAAATAACAACTAAGAAATATATAGAACAGAATTATTTTATTGAAATCATTGTGATGTACGAAGTCCTTCATAGTTGGATTTCAGACATACAACGAATCAGGTCCAATCCCACCACTAATGTTCCCTGATTATGTCCCATACCACTGCCCTTTGCCTCCCAGCCTACCAGTATAACAGGCCCATTTACAGTTTAGATTATTAGAGTTTGGGTCTCTTGGGTCCATTGTTGTTGACTTTGGGTTATATATTTAGTTCTGTCCTTTTATATTTGAAATTTCCACCAATGGACCTGAGACCACTTGACCCCTGGCTCCCATCCTTTCATATTTTGTGTTTCTTCTCCTCCATTCAGTTTCTTTTCTTCTCCTCGCTATACTCTGGGGTCAAGGGTGTAGAACAGGGCTATTGAAGAACATAAATCACTTGGGACTGGGGAGATAGCACATCGGTAGAGCACTTGCCTTGCACGCAGCCAATCCAGGACAAATGGTGGTTCGAATTCTGACATCCCATATTGTACCCTGTGCCTGCCAGGAGTGATTTCTGAGCA
Organism: Crocidura indochinensis; assembly: GCA_004027635.1. Lineage (NCBI taxonomy): Eukaryota > Metazoa > Chordata > Mammalia > Eulipotyphla > Soricidae > Crocidura > Crocidura indochinensis. Next base: position 9,391 of record PVKC010038860.1, read on the forward strand.
CAGAGCCAAGAATAACTCCTGAGTGCCTCCAGGTGCGACCCAAATAAAAAAAAAAAACCCATATATCATTAGACTGAAGAAACATACTATATCCCAAACAAATTATTAAAAATAGGGGCCCGGGAGATAGCATGGAGGTAAGGCGTTTGCCTTTCATGCAAAAGGTCATCGGTTCGAATCCCGGTGCTCCATATGGTCCCCCGTGCCTGCCAGGAGCAATTTCTGAGCATGGAGCCAGGAGTAACCCCTGAGCGCTGCCGGATGTGACCCAGCCCCCCCCCCCCAAAATATATCAGCTAAAATTTTAACAAAATTGAGTAACACCAAAGACAAAAATTATAAAAGCATTCTCATGAAGAAGAGATAAAGAATCTGTTTAACAAGCAGAAAATAGCACTGAAAGGTGTTTGCCTTGCATCCCATCCAATCCAGTTTGAATTCTTCTACATCACATATGGCCTCAAAACACCACCAGATGTCACTCATGAACACAGAACAAGAACTTGTCTCTGAATACCATCTGTTGTGCCACAAAAACCAGTCCCCTTTCCCTCAAAAGGAAACAGATTGGGAGTGGGTTGATCTGAATTCTAAGATTCTAATATTTCCAGAGAAAGGATAGATATATAGATAAACTTCAGAAATTCTTCTGGCTTTTTTTGGGGGGGGGCCACAACTAGTGATGCTCAGGAATTATTCCTGGTGGTGTTTGGGGGACCATCTGGGATGCAGATGGTTGAATCCAGGTCAGCCATATACAAAGCAAGGACCCTACCTACTGTACTATCCCTCTGGCCCAAGATATAGTAACAAGGTCTATATCTGGTTCTGCCAAGGATGCAGGTGAGTAAACTAAAGGCATAATAGTTGAATAACTTCCAACTCAGAAAAAGCAAAACAGACATTTATAGAATATTAAGTGACTCCAGATCAGAGGACAAGAAAGAAATAAGGATAAAGCCTGGTGATTTAGGGGCTGGTGAGATAACTCCGGGGTAAAGCAAAGACAAGAACCTCAATTTAATTCCCAGCACATACCAGGTTCTCAAATAACATAGGAAGGGAACTTATAAACAATAAAACTTGAAAAGAATAGTGAATAAAAACACAATATCAGATGATAGGTGGTAGGAATAAATAAAATATTTGAGTAGTCTTAGTAAATATAAATAGATTGTATTTGTTAGATGATACATTTCCTTAGATGATACATTTTCAAAGTACGGAGATAAAAAACATAAATTGGAAAAATGCTGAACAAAATTTAATAGATTATTGCTACTCTCAGGTGAAATTAATACTTCCTCAAAGGAAATGGGCTCATTACTTTACAAATGTAAAAGTTTGTAGGTAGATATAACAAAATCTCATAATATTTGCTTTATTATTTTATTTTATTTTTTTAAGGGCCACAGAAAACAGAATTTTATTACATCCTTAATATTACTCAGGAATGCACCCAAGTAACTCTTGGGTTAGTCCTGTGAATAGAAAAACAAATTTTGACAAATTATGCCAATTGTTCTTCATTGTGCCTGTTATCTTTTTTTTTGTTTTTGTTTTTGTTTTTTGTTTTTGGGCCACACCTGGTGACGCTCAGGGGTTACTCCTGGCTATTCACTCAGAAGTCGCTCCTGGCAGGCACGGGGGACCATATGGGGAACCGGGGGATCGAACCTCGGTCCGTCCCAAGTTAGCGAAGGCACCTTATCTCCAGCGCCACCGCCCGGCCCCTGTGCCTGTTATGTTTAGTGTTTATGATGTTAATCTTTCAGAGTTCTCATTGTTATTTGCTTTAATATTTTTATTACTTTATTTAAACACTTTGGTTTACAACATTGCTCATAATGCAATTGCTTCTGACATTCAGTGTGCTAACACCAATCCCACTGCCATCGTTACATTCCCTGCAACTGTGTCCCCAGTTTCCCCACCCTTCCTCAAGCCTGCCCTCTTGGCAGGTATGAATAATTTACATAATATTGTTTGTAACAACTAAATGGTAGTGGAATTACCATTATTATCAAGGGTAGATCCTAAAGCCAAGCAGAGTGATAAATAAAAACTTCACTAAAAGAAAATTTGTGAAAATTATTATATCTCACAATAGGGTTATTCAGATATTGCAGTTTTCTAAGCTGTTTGTTGATAGTTGAACATTCTGTGTTACTGGTTTTATATTTGTTGAGCTTAGGTGGCTTCAGTGATAATTTCGCATATAATTTGGAGTCATCCTTCTGGGGTGGTTGTCAGTATTTAATCATTTGGAAGTGTTGCACAGTTGCATATATGGCTGTGCACTCCATGAATTTCAGGATCTATAGAACTGGGTCAAAGAGCTGACATGTGTGGTTGTTGTGTGATGTGGGTTTGGCTGGCATGGTTGCCAGAAGCATGGAGGGTCAGGGTAATGCTTCCTGTCGGATTCTGAGAAAATCCTGGAGACCTCAGCTCCCAAATATATATGTCTGGAGTTTTAATCAGGTAGGTGTCTCTGCCGAGATTAGTGGAAAAGCAGTGAAGTTGGGTCATTGGCATGAGCATTTGTTGTGATGTGTGTGTGTGTGTGTGCAAAAGATTCAGAAGGGCAAGGGTGGGGTGGGGACTTGTTCCACCCACCTACTGAGGTGCCTTATAGTTATCAGCTTTAAGTCTCAAAATATTCAAAACAAAAGTGGTCAATGAAAAATGAAAGAGAATCCCATTATAATTTTGAAGAATTTAACTATGCTCTTTTATTAGTGAGCTGATCAATAAACTGATCAAATAAAGCTTCCAATAAACTTGGCAAGGATACTTATAAGACTTGTCCAACAATTTAAAAACTTGATCAAGGGGCCTGAGAGGTAGCATGGAGGTAAGTCATTTGCCTTTCATGCAGAAGGATGGTGGTTCAAATCCAGGCATCCCATATGGTACTCTGTGCCTGCCAAGGGTGATTTCTGAGCATAGAGCTAAGAGTAACCCCTGGGCACTGCCAGGTGTGACCCAAAAACCAAAACAAAAAAAAACCCAAAAACTTGATCAAATAGACATGGAAAAGCCAACAATTAGAGAATATACATTTTTTTTTATAAGCATAGCAATGGTGGACTATATGCTAGCTGTGAGAATAAATTTCAGAACTACCAAAAATGGGCCATGTTCTCAGTTTCAAGATTTTGTACGTTTGAAAGCTTAGAAAAATGCAAAAGTTCATAGATCAAAATATAAATTCTAATGAAAATTACAAAAATAGGGGCCGGGTGGTGGCGCTGGAGATAAGGTGCCTGCCTTAGGA
>PVKC010038861.1:0-12679 GCA_004027635.1 Crocidura indochinensis
AGAGAGTGTTCAAATGTTCAAGAAAAAACTGAAGCTTGAGAAAGAGAGCTTCTCCTTTTTAGTTAAATTGATAAAAACATATTCTAATTTTAGAGAGCATTGCTTTTTATCTTTGCATATTGTATTTGAAAAACATGAAGAATCTATTGACAGATGAAAAATATATAAAATGCACCAAGGGATAAGCATATATTTAAATAATTTTAAATTAATTTCCCACTGCTTAATTTGTATATATGTTGTCTCCACAGTAGATAAATTTGTAGTTCAAGCATCTTTCTCCTTTCTTTAATTTAAATATTCACACTGATATTTTGAATGTAGCTTCCTTTACTCTTTTTCAGAGATTTGAAAAAAAAAATGTTGGCAGAATGGAAGCAAGATTGGCAGAGGGATACTGAGATCTCCTGCTATTCAAAGAGATATAAAATAGATAAGGCCATGAAGCAAAATGTCCTTCTGGGTATTGGCAATTATAATACAACTTTTATTGCAGTTAAAACAGTTTAGCCTCTAAGTGCAAAAACTATTTGTGGCTTATGCAGCTGTTTCAACAGATTGTTTTCTTTAGTGAAGTACAATAAAAGATAAGAAGTGGCTATTTGTAATTGAAATCTGAATCTAATTATTTCTTAATTAAGAAAAAGTTGTTTCTGATACCAAAGCACAATGAAAGAAAATAGAACCAAGTGACTAAATATATTTAAGATGTTTTTAAAAGCTGCAAAATATGATACAAAAGATAGAAAGTACCTATCAGCAAAGATAAAACTAGGAGAGATTTAAGTAGAGACACAGCAAATACAAGGTGCAAAACTTGTCACTTTGTTTTATTGCTTCTCTGACATTAAGTATAAATGGCAGGTGAGCTGTCAGCACGTACAGTGCTTTCATAGATAATGAAAGAAACTTCTGATCCTTTACCAACTGGATTCAGCACAAAAAAAATATCAAGCTAATTTTAACAAAACTATATCATAGACAAATATTCTAGCACAAATAAAGTCATTTTTTTAATTTTTAACCACTGCATTGTTACTAAATAAAATTTTCATATCCCAAAGCAAGAAAATAATTAACATATGCTAAGTCCCAAGGTTTTAAATTTCATTGGGAACTAAAGGCTTCCATATTAGTTTTTCCAATATTATCCCTGCATGCAAAACACATAAACATATACATTTGAAAAATATAGTAAAAATATAATAATTAGCTGGCATTTGTCACACAATTACATCAAGAATATATAGTAGAAGAAATTGTGGATAGTCTTTCAGCTTTCATCTCATCTCATCATCTTTAATAATATGCCTTTAATGATATGCCTTCCAATGATATGCCTTACATTTCTACACTGTGGTTTATAGTAATCGTTCTGAAAAGATTACAGGCATAGCACTTTACCCATTTTCAGCACCACTTCCTGCTCTTGGATGAATACATTCCTCCATTATATTCATTCACACACCCCAACCCAACCTACACCTGTCCTGTCCTCCAGCTCCTTTGGGGGTTTGTTTCTTTCTGAATACCAGTTCTCATGTTCCTTGTTTTCATCGTCTTTGAGTAACTTGGGCTATCCCACCAACATGTTTCTTTATAATCCACACAAAAATATATAATTCTATGTAGCTTTCTGTCTCTCTGACTTCATTAACTGAGCATACTGCTCTTCAGGTTTCTAAGAATAGCAGCACATTTCATAACTCTCTTTCCTCATGGTGGAATAGTATTTCATTTTGCTTATGTACCATAGTCTTTATTCTGTCATTTTTTTCTTGAACACTTGAGCTGTTTCTAGATTGGGATTATTATAGATAGTGAAATATATGGATGAAAATATATTTTCTCCATTTTATGGGGGGGGCTTCTGTTATATATTCCAAGAAATGGAGTTGCTAGTTTAAATAAAAGCTCAATTCCCAGGTTTTCAAGAATTGTATTTATTGTTTTCCAAAAAGGTAGCAGTAGTCAATATTCCAATCTGCAGTGACTTAGACTCATTTTCTCCCCACATTCAGGTCAATAACAATTATTTTTATTTATTTATTTATGCATGTAATTTGTAATTTGATATCTCAATTTATTGTTGTTTTGGCTAACAACTCCCTGATGATTAGTGATGTTTAGCATTTTTTCATGTGCCTTTTACTGTTTTTCAATGGAGTTAGGTAAGTTTTTTCTTTTTTTCTTTTTTAATTAATTAATTTTTTGATTTATTGATTACAAATATGATTGAGATTAGGTTTGAGTCAGGTAAAGAATACCCCTCCTTCACCAGTGTAACATTCCCACGACCAATGTCCCAAATCTTCCTCCATATCACCCCACCCCAACCTGTACTCTAGACAGGCTTTCCAGTTTCCTCATTCATTCACATGGTTTGGTAGTTATTTCTATAACTGCACTCACCACTCTTTGTGGTGAGCTTCCTGAAGTGAGCTGGAAGTTCCAGCTCTCCTCTGATTGTCTCTGAGGATTGTTGCAAAAATGACATTTATTTTTCTTAAAACTCATAGATGAGTGAGACTATTCTGTGTCTACTCTCTCCCTCTGAATTATTTCATGTACATGTTGTACATGATAGATTCCATGTACATCCATGTATAGGAAAATTTCATGACTTCATCTCTCCTGATGGCTGCATAATATTACATTGTGTATATGTACCACAGTTTCTTTAGCAATTCATCTGTTGAAGAGCATCTTGGTTGTTTCCAGAGCCTGGCTATTGTGAATAGTGCTGTAATAAATATAGGTGTGAGGAAGGGATTTTTGAAATGAATTCTTGTGTTCCTAGGGTATATTCCTAGGAGTGGAATAGCTGGGTCAAATGGGAGCTCAATTTCCAGATTTTGGAGGAATCTCCATATCGCTTTCCATAGAGGTTGGACTAGATGGCATTCCCACCAGCAGTGGATAAGAGTTCCTTTCTCTCCACATCTCTGCCAGCACTGATTATTCTCATTCTTTGTGATGTGTGCCAAACTCTGTGGTGTGAGATGGTATCTCATCGTTGTTTTGATTTCCATTTCCCTGATGATTAGTAATGAGGAGCATTTTTTCATGTGCCTTTTGGCCATTTATATTTCTTTTTTGTCAAAGTGTCTGTTCATTTCTTCTCCCCATTTTTTGATGGGATTAGATGTTTTTTTCTTGTAAAGTTCTGTCAGTGCCCTGTATATTTTTTTAAATTAGCCCCTTATCTGATGGATATTTGTTGAATAGTTTCTCCCACTCAGTGGGTGGCTCTTGTATTCTGGCCACTATTTCTTTTGAGGTGCAAAAGTTTCTCAACTTAATGTATTCCCATCTGTTTATCTTTGCTTCCACTTGTTTGAAAAGTGCAGTTTCCTCCTTGAAGATGCCTTTATTCTCAATGTCATGGAGTGTTTTACTAGGTGTTGTTCTATATACATTATCGCATCAGGTCTGATATCAAGGTCTTTAATCCATTTGAATTTTACCTTCTTACCATGATGTTAATTGGGGGTCTTTGCTCTCTATTTTGCATGTGGCTAACCAGTTCTGCCAGCACAACTGTTGAAGATGTTTTTCCTGCTCCAAGTAGGATTTCTTGCTCCTTTGTCAAAAATTAGGTGCTTGTATGTCTGGGGAACGTTCTCTGAGAACTCAAACCTATTACACTGATCTGAGGGTCTATCTTTATTCCAATATCATGTTGTTTTGATAACTATTGCTTTGTAGCACAGTTTAAAGTTGGGGAAAGTAATGCCTCCCAAATTACTTTTCTTTAGGAGTGTTTTAGCTATTTGAGGGTGTTTATTGTTCCAGATGAACTTCATAAGTGTTTGATCCACTTTTTTGAAGAATGTCATGGGTGTCTTTAGAAGGATTGCATTAAATCTGTGTAATTCTTTGGGGAGTATTGCCATTTTATTGATGTTAATCCTGCCAATCCATGAGCAGGTTGTGTGTTTCCATTTCCGTGTGTCCTCTCTTATTTCTTGGAGCAGGATTTTACAGTTTTCTTTGCATAGATCCTTCACATCTTTGGTCAAGTTGACTCCAAGATATTTGAATCTTATTTACAATACATAACAAAAGTTTTTTTCTGTATTCTACTGTTTAATTATATCTGAATAATATTTATGTTCTAATTTTAATGTGGGAAAAATTTGCTATACACAAGAAAAATATTTTAAGTAACAGCAAACACCAATATCCTTTTTTGTCTGTTTTTTGTTTTTTTTGGGGGGGTCACACTAGACACCCTCAGGGGTTACTCCTGGCTCTGCACTCAGAAATTGCTCCTGGCAGGCACAAGGAACCACATGGGATGCCAAGATCCAAACTGCTGACTGGCCTGAATCAGCTGTGTGAAAGGCAAATACCCTACTGCTATGCTATCTCTTGACTCAGAAAATACTAATATTCTATAATCAGTGTGAATAGTCAACATTTAACCATTTACTTATTATATATTATATATATTTCCAAAATTATTATATGTCCTATGTCATTAAAAAAATTCCAAGTAAATGTCTTGTACTTCTATTGCATCATTATATCATCATTAAATTGTATTCTAAGCATTGACTATTATGTTAACCATACTTAATAAATAATGGTTACTTTTAACAATGTTTATCTATAGTCCTGTTTATCAATGAATATTGAAAAGTAGAGATTGTTCATATTATCATATATATCAAATTGATATACATATTTGATATTAAAGACTTTTCTAAGTTCTTGCCATATACTAAGTGTAAATAAAGTATAAAATTGGTCTCCTTTCTTTTTAGTAAAAATTAATTATTTGGGGGAATATCTGAAGATGGGAGGGAGAGGATAAGAAGGAAAGAGAGTAATTTGCTAAAGAGAAAGAATGGATTTTTCCAATGGCAGAGAGAGCCCCAGTATAATACCCAGAAAGAAAATAAGTCCAAATCTCAAGAGGGGAGATGCAGTTGACAAATGTGTGTGAGACCGGGGAGCCTGTATGCCTCAAATTAGTTTTCTACTCTAAAGTCAAAGACTATTTCAGGGGCTTATTTTGTGAATATTACACATTCAAATAACATCATTACCAATTTTCATAATATAGAAAACTATTTTGAATATTAAACCATTTTCAGTTCTTACCATATTTTACTAAAATTAAATATTCTTAATGTAAATTATATATAATTTAAGGTGAAATGTCATAAACAAAATACATGTTCATTAGCATTACTTCTGTATTTCATTTAAAAATATGTTATATGAAAATGTCTCTTTGAAAACAAATATAAATATTGTATAATAAACATTATTTTATTTTTATATCATCCCAGAATGTTCAAAATGGGTTTTACAAATTTATTTCACTAGAGCAAAATATTTTAAATATTTTCACTAAAATAGTTTAGCAAAATATTTTAGTATAAGTTGGTTTATGACCATACCCAATTTTTTTTTTTTATTCCAGAATCTGTGCTCTGGAATAACTCCTGTTATTTTTTGTGGACACATATGTAATACTGGAAATAAAGGCTGAATTGGGGCATGAAAGGCACATATCTAAATCCTTGTGTTATCTGGACAGCCCCATGAACATTGATTTTCATGATTATGTAGCTTGCAGTTGAGCACAAAGGAAATCATTGAGTTTCTTAACTATTAAGCTCCCTCTGATATCAAAACTTTACATAACAAAAAATTTTAAGTCAGAATATAGTTATATTTTACAATACCAATTATTTAAAATTTAATGATTCAATTAAAATTTTATTGCAAAATATTTTAAATAATGCTAGAATATTCTAAGCACTTATTTTCAATAATACTGTTGCTTTTTGGAGGGAAAATACAGAGAATTTAGAATGAGCAGGTATTAACTACTTAGTATTAAGAAAGTATTGAGGGGCCTGGGAAATAGCATGGAGCCTTTCATGCAAAAGGTCATTGGTTTGAATCCCGGTGCCCCATATGGTCCCCTGTGCCTGTCAGGAGCAATTTCTGAGCATGGAGCCAGGAGTAACCCCTGAGCACTGCCGGGTGTGACCCAAAAACCAAAAAAAAAAAAACAAACAAACAAAGTATTGAGAGAACTATGCTGATATGCGTTTAGTGTAAAACATTGTAACGTATAACATTTCTATTTATTATTTTATAGTAATAATTATTATTTTTATCAACCATATTTAGTTTCTTTATTAAAACTCTGACATTATATTCAAGTTATTGAAGGTAATTTAGAAGATTTTTTTTTTTTTTGGTTTTTGGGTCACACCCGACAGTGCTCAGGAGTTACTCCTGGCTCCATGCTCAGAAATCGCTCCCGGCAGGCACGGGGGACCATGTGGGGCACCGGGATTTGAACCGATGACCTTTTGCATGAAAGGCAAACGGCTTACCTCCATGCTATCTCTTGGGCCCAGAAGATATTTTAAATATTCTTCAATGTGTATAAATTATGAAAAATATTTTTAATACATAGAAATAAAGGTAACCTCAGTAAGTTATTTCAAACTTTTAGAACTTTTCTAAAAGTTTTTACATGTGGGGCCGAGCGGTGACACTGGAGGTTAGATGCCTGCCTTGCCTGTGCTAGCTTAGGATGGACCAAGGTTCGATCCCCCGGTTTCCCATATGGTTCCCCAACCCAGGAGCCACTTCTGAGCACATAGCCAGAAGTAACCCTGAGCGTCATCTGGTGTGGCCCAAAACAAAAACAAAACAAAACAAAACAAAACAAAACAAAAAACAAACAAAAAAAAGATTTTACATGCACCCATCTTTTTTTTTGATAATCAAATTAAATAAATCCTGGTTTTCAGATAAAATTTCATCTAGGGATAAAAATATTATTGGTTTCCAAAGACACACATGACCTTCATATATTTTATGTTAATAATAAGGGTGAGTTGGGTGGAAACAATTTAGTAAAGAAGAGCAATTTTTATAAAAATTAAGGCATTTTCATAAAAGCTTGTTTCCCAGATCATAAAGTGAAATATCCTTACTTGAAAAACAAATTTGATTCAGCCAGAAGTTGCTCTTTGCTACATGAGTGACTCAAAGGTTAAAGCACATTTAAAATCCATTATGATACTACAGATTACCTCAGGAAAATAAATTGGTCAGATTTTATTGCATTATTTTATTAATGAATTAATATTTTGTTAAAAATAGAAAATTAACTCTAATTCTTCCTGAACAATCAATGCTATGTTATCACACATTTTCAACACATTATCATAAACTGCAATATAAGACCAATAGTCACAAGACGGTAATAATTGTAAAAGAAAATAAGCATATGTTGTTAAACAAAAACTCATTTATCCATACTTTTTATGTTAGAGATTGTATACAGTGAATACATGCTGCAGAATGGGGAGAGACCTGTTCAATTCCTGGCATCCCATATGTTCCCCAAGCCTGCCAGGAGCAATTTCTGAGTGCAGAATTCAGGAGTGACTCCTGAGCGTCGCTGGGTGTGGCCCAAAAACCAATCAATCAATTAATCAATAAATAAAGTTTAAGAAGAGAGATTACATTCAATAGGAAAACATATTACCAAGATAGGTTAGTTTTTATTCTATTTTTGTTCATGAATTATTAAAGTTTGAAAAGTTTAATTTTCCCATGCACTGTTAAGAATATACTTAGCAGGAATGTGCCTCAGTGATAGAGAGCATGACTCTTATGTGTGAGACTCAGGGTTTAATTTTCATACTACTATTAAAAATATATTTATATGTATACCTATGCATATATAAAAATAAAATTATTTTAACCTGATCCTGATATAATACTCCTAAAGAAATAACTTTAATATATTTCACACCTAGAGATAAGAGAGCTAGAAATTTTATTTTTATTTTGACTACCACTATTCAAATATCAAAAATAATTAACAAATTTTGGGGCCGGAGAGATAGCACAGAGGTAAGGCATTTGCCTTGCATGCTGAAGGATGGTGGTTCAAATCCCAGCATCCCATATGGTCCCCTGTGCCCGCAGGGAGCGATTTCTGAGTGTAGAGCCAGGAATAGCCCCTGAGTACTGCCAGGTGTGACCCAAAAAGCAAAAACAAAACTAAACAAAAAACAAACCTTAATTAACATTATTGCTTAATAAAAAATTAAGATATAACCTGTAACTTTTGCAGCTATTAAGTAAAACATGTATATGTTTCTATCTCTTAAACAGAAGTATCAGAAATCTGTTGTTTGTATTCCTATATATGCTACTACATTATATAATACCATTACATATAAAATAGGCCAATTTAGGAATGAAGAGGTAGCCCTGCTGCTATCTACTTCTAGCATGCAGCCTACCCAGGATGGACCAAAGTTCAATCCCAGGCATCCCATATGGTCTCCAGAGTCTGCCAGAAGTGACCCCTGAGGCATTGCTAGGTGGCCAAAAAGCAAAAAAATAAATAAATAAATAAATAAATAAATAAATAAAATAAAATAATAATAATAATAATAAAAGAGGTCAATTTAATTGATAAATAGAATCTCTGTATATTCCCAAAATTTAGCTGTTACATATTTGGGAGTTGATATAGAACTTGTCTTATAAATAGCAACCTAATTTTAATCTTAACATCCTTTTTGGTCTTCTGAAGATCTCCAGGAGTATTTCTTGATTACATATACTGGAGTAACTCTCAGCATTATTGGGTGCATAACCCCTCCCCCCAAAAAAAAACAGAAAAATAAATTATCACACTAAATAAAAAACAAAAGTAACACAAGAATAAACAGTAATAATTATAACAAGAATGACAAAAATTGCCAAAACTCTTTAGTCATAATAAACTTTATTAATGATTGGCAATAAAAATTAAATGGTATAGTCATTATACAATTAATGTGTTTTAGGATCTGAATAATAGTGATAGTACACTAGTTAAGGCCCTTGCCTAGCATGCTGATGACCTGAATTTGCTTACAGGTATCACATATGGTCCTCTGAAGCTGCCAGAAGTAATTCCTTAATAGTCAGAAAAAAAGACACCTTAGCACTGCCAGATGTGCTACAACCCTCTAATAAATAAATAAAACAAATCTTATCAAAAATTAAAAAAAGAATTAGCATTAATTCAGAGTTTCTAGTCCTGGATATACATATAATTATATGTATATACCAACATATGTTTTATATATATAATATACTATATACCAACTATATATCTCCCAATAAACTGGAAGTAGGATTATGATGTTAAATGTATACAATTATTTTGGAGCATTATTATTTGTTAATATAGTAACAATTATGTAATTTTCAATTAATATATGAAAATGCAAACAATAATAATAATTAAAAGTACTTCTCTCTATTATATAACATGTAATGTATGATTTAAGTGTTTTATTTATAAAGTAATTATTAGTATATTCAACTGTAAATACAGAGGTGCAAATTTAGAATTATCAGCCAAATACACTTAAATAGGTATTTCCAAAAAACTTTGGTAGATGTCCTTTGTGTATAGTGAGTAGAATAGGTAGTTTAACAATATTTATGAAACTTAACCTAATAAAGAATTAAAACAATTATATAAAAATCTTTTATATACTTACAAGAATCTAAATATGAGTCACTTGTATTTGATTAATTAAAATATATTAACTGTTAGTTGAAGTAGTTACCTCATAGATTTAAAATAATAACATATTTCCAAAGAAATAAATGACTATCTTTTAGAGAACAAGAAATTATATGTTTTGTTTTATTTTGAGTCCCCACCTGATTGTGCTCAGGGCTTTGATTTCAGGCATCACTCTGTTTCAGGAGACAATATTTGATGATTTGGCTTGAACCCAAACTACATATCTGCTGTCTCTCTTGTATATATCTTATAATGCTTTTATCAAAACATGCTACATAAACTTTCTAGTACCATATCAACATTTTAAAAATCATAAGGTATAAAAATTACCTCTACTTTCTTTTCATCTGTGGCATTTGGAACTGAAATTAACTCAGGGAGCTCAGGAAGGCTGAAAGACCATCTTGGTCTCTGGGGGTTCAGGACCAGTGGATGCCATGACCATGGCATTTTCTCAATCACCCTGTGACCCTTTGTGGCTGGTAATGATATAACCAAGTCTCTGTCTACAAGGCCTGTGTATTATGGGATCAGTTGTCTTAGGGAAGCAAATCAGTTTCTCAAATTCACTAATGAAATAGGGAAGTACTCGTCCTACCTTTACTGAAGTTCCATCTCCCAGCACTGTTAACCAGGATCCTCTCTCTCCATGGGCTGTTGGGAGACCATCTGTGAGCCCAGCAGGTGTCAGAGGTCCTTTATGGTGCCCCGTCCCACTCAGATGTCCAGCTTTTAGCCAAAGTCCTCATTCTTCTGCAACCCTTTTGATAAATATACAGAATCTCTGGGCTCCAATTAAAGCAGCAGCTGCTTCCTGGACTCTGGGTCTAGAAGCTTCTACTCACTATGATGTGGATCCCAGGCTTGAGATCCATGAGTTATGGAGGCTGTGGTTTCCGTTTCCTGACCTAAAGATACCACTTTTGTTGTCCTTTCTATTGTCCTTCCTGGAAAATGTTCATCTTGGTATCAGCCACTCTGCACTTTTGGCTTTTACTGATTGCTGTAAGTTTATCATATCTAATAGAAATGCAGACTCTAGCTGGAGATTGTCCAATGTCTTCAATGTCTCCACTTAAAATATTGTAATACTTCCTGAATCCTGACAGATCTTCACTTCTTCTGCCCTCCGAACTCAACTGCATAGTGAATGGAATTCCAATGGAGTTCCAATCTTTGTACTCGTTGGAAGATCAACTTCTCCTAAAGAACTTTCATACACCTCTATCCAAATATGCTGTCAATGTTATAAAACACAAATGAATAAGAACGTTGTTCCTGATTCTATTAATGAACTTTAGGTGGTTTGGGGCATATACACTAATTGTTATAAAGCCTAGAGAGTACTTAATAATTAATTATTTTTTGTAAAGCAAACTAGTTTTCTTTAGATAAATATGAGGGAAGATGAGAAAGATGAGAACAAATTAGGGAAAACTAGAGGGAGAATGAGATCAGAGCCAGGAACACAAATCTGATGTTGAGTTGTGTGCAAATATCCTAATGAGAATGTATTACAAATAAAAGGAAGAAATCTGTATCCCAGATCTAGGTGTAACATTCCCACAAATGGAGAATGACCAGATAAGAAATTCTGTCAAAATGCGAGGACTCACTGCCGTAAGGAAGGGAAATGTAAATAAGTCAGGCACAGAGTCCAGAGGGCTTGGGTAATCACTGGGTTTCTGAGAGAAAAGGGGGAACAGGGAACTAGTGGAAAGGGCTGGAAACAGGAGGGAAGATAGGATCGAAGCACCTCAGAGGGCCCTGGAGGGCTGGGAGACCAAGTAGGTTCCTGTGTAGGGGCTAGGCCTATGGGAGTCTTGACCATGATGTCCCTTCCCCCACCCTGTGTCCTTGTGTGAGATCAGTGTCAATCGATGATGTCACTGAATCTATATATATGCAGGACCTGTGTGTTCTGGGCTCAGTTGCCTTATGCAAACAAATGAGTTTCCCACATTTCCTGTAGTCATGGAATCGGGAAGCATTTTTCCTCCGACCTTTTCTGAAATCCCATCTCCCTGCCCTGGCTGGTTGGTATGACCACCCTAAACTGATGGGCTACTGCCTTTGCATGATATTTTTATCACTTTGGCTCCCAAGCTTTTACTGCAGCATTAAAAAAAAAAAAAAAAAAAAAAAAAAAAAAAAAAAAAAAAAAAAAAAAAAAAAAAAAAAAAAAAAAAAAAAAAAACCTCTACACAAGATACCAGGTACAGAAACAGAACAAATACTTGGGGGATCCTGTGACAGTGTCTCAGAATGAGACTGTTCAGAGGAAGGTGAAGGTTGGGGTGTCTGAAGCCAGGGTAGAACATCATTCATTTCACAGACCCCCAAAGACCCAAGGACTAGGGTTTGGAGTGGAGGAGGAACCAGTTTTATTTCAAGTTTAGATAAATTTTAGTGTTGAGGCTGGGCCCAATGGAAAACCCATCATACAGTGCTTCTAGAGATCTTTCTTTAGACTCTCAGCTACGCAGATAAGAATACTTACATTCTAGTTGTAGTCACAGACCACGTTTGAGCATTCAAACGGATTCCACGTAGGGTGATCAGAACCATGCTGCTGAGCTAAGAGTACCTGAGCTGAGGGAACCAGGGTATCTCTGGGGCAGCACATGGTTTGTGGGCTTTGTTTATGAGTCTCCTGGTCAGAGCTCTGCTGACACCATCTAGTGTGGGTCAGTCTAAGTAAAACTTTTTAACATCTTTATGGGTAATATCTTTGTAAATTCTAAATGGAGACATGATTCTGTGTTCCCTAAATTCATACTGTGCTGCTCAGATGAGGATTCTCTCTGAGTTTCTCTGAGCTTCTCCTCACCCTCTTTTTCTTTCAGCGCTTGAGGGCAGCCACCAGGAAGAATCAGTCAGCAGTGAGGGGGAAGGAGAAGCCTTTCTCTCCTCTCCCTGCCATCTATTAAGTCCCAAATCTTGAACATTGAGAATGTCAACTTAGACACCATCTCTCAGAGAACTCAAGGACCCAGAGGCAAAGAGGGAAGGCTGATGAGAGGACAGACAGATCCTGAGTGACTTCAGGTGTCCCACAACTTATAGCTGGGCATGAAGGGGGAACTGGGCAGTGCCCGC